>JAJJWW010017532.1:0-44087 GCA_023531295.1 Papaver armeniacum
TGTCGCGATATTACGGTCCTCATATACAACCACGGTCGGGAGTTATTTGGTCGAGTGAGCCGTCATTACCCATCACTTTACCACACTATAATGCAGTACACATAAAATACACACGATACTTCACAAGTATCGAGCTTCATGAATACTTACGATTATTGATTCAGCATTACATGCTATCTTTCGTGGATCCACGATCCACACATTCAGGACATCAATCATGTCACAAACTAGGGGATACATCTTGGGGTATTGGTGCGGCGGTTTCACGAGTGCAGCGTGCAGCAGCGCCATCACAAACGTGTCGGGAAGTCATGGACGGTTAGAGATGAGCAGGGAGAAGTGGGCAAGGCGGGTCGACGCACAACTCCCTACTCCATCACTCCACTTCCTCCACTTCCCACGAGAGACGTGAATGAGGCTCAATGACTTGTATAAATAGGTTCTCCTCCCTATTTCAAACAACAACACAAGTTCGGACAGAGACAGAAAACCAAGTGTTAATACAAAAAACGTATTCAAACACCCAGAGCTTTGTTGGCTCTAGAATATCTAGAATTTTGAGGATATCTAGAGCTTTGTTAATACAAAGAGTGGGACTCCTAGGTACTTATCATCCAGTTTAATTCTTCTTACTTTGAGGATATCTAGAATTTCTCTAATTTCTCTATTGGATACAGAGTTACTAAAGAAAGCTCCAGATTTATCATAGTTGATTTGTTGGCCAGAACCAAGGCTGAAAAGATCTAGAATGTGGACAAAGTTTTTACACTCTTTCTTCCCAGCTTTAGAAAAGATTAGACAATCATCAGCAAAAAGGAGGTGAGAGATAGATGGAGAGTTTGGACCAATATTAACTCCACTAATTAATTTTTGTTTTTTCGCTTCTTGCAACACCCTCGAAAACGCTTCCATACAAATAATGAATAAATATGGGGAGAGAGGGTCCCCTTGTCTGAGGCCCCTAGAAGGCTTAAAAAACCCCGTTGGGGAACCATTGACTAGGACAGCACTTGAAGAGGTTCATATGCATTGGAGGATGAGGTCAATCCAGTCTTTACAGATGCCCATTTGTTCCATAATTTTGATTAGGAATTTCCATTCCACCCGATCAAATGCTTTTGACATGTCAATTTTTAAGCCCATGTATCATTTTTTCTTCTGCTTTTTCCTCTCTGATCTCATTGTATGGATAATCTCATGGGCTATGACAATATTGTCCGCTATCTGTCTTCCTGGGATAAAAGCCGATTGATAGGGGGAGATAAGTTTATCGAGAACGGCTTTATTCTTTACGCCTGAAGTTTTGAGATAATTTTGTAAATTGTGTTGCAAAGGGATATTGGTCTAAAATCCTTAGGGGGTGGAGGAGATTCAATCTTGGGAATTAAGGTAATGAAGGTGGAGTTGAATTCCTTCAAAATATGTTTTGTGGTAAAGAAATCTTGGACCATTTTTGTGACCTCAGCTTTAAGAAGGAACCAATTTTTCTGGAAGAAAATAGCAGGGAAACCATCCGGACCCGGGGATTTATTGGGGTGCATATCAAAAACTATGAGTTTAATCTCAAGCTCAGTAGGAGTCGCCATCAATTTAGCATTGTCTAATTCATTCAAGTATTTGGGAATTAGCTGAAGGATTTGGTCACTGATGTTGGGGTTTGAGGTTGTTGCCATGGAGTCAAAATGAGTGTGGAAAGAGTCTTCAATGCCTTGTCTATCATTGCACCACGATCCATCAATCTTTTTTATTGCCTCAATTCTAAGATTTCTAGCCCTATAAGTAGTCGTGGAGTGGAAATACCCTGTATTTTGGTCTCCAGGCTGAAGATTGTTATCAGTGGCTTTGGTTTTCCAGAAGGCTTCCTCATAGTTGTACCACTTTTCCAGATCATGTTGGATGTTCACTACTCTTGGGTTGTTGTCTGGGAGGTTGAGGTTGTTTTTAGCATGATTGAGATTTTGGTTTAGCTTTTTGATGTTTTGTTGGATGTTTCCGAAGAATTCTCTGTTCCAGATTTTTATTTTGTATTTCACATTTTTGAGCTTTGACATCACTCCAAAGGCTGTTGAGCCTCCTGGGTCTATGTCCCAAGCTTCCTCAATAACTTGAAAGCAAGATGGTTCTTCCATATAGATGCCAAAAAACTTAAAAGGTTTCGCTCCATCTTTCTAGCAGGGAGTAGTTCTGATCAGAATAGGGCTGTGGTCGGATCCTACCGGGGTCAAATGATAAACTAGCGCTCTTGGGTAGAGGTTTAACCATCTTGGGTTGGTTAGGGATCTATCCAGATCTAGCTTCTATGAACTCTGTTTTTCTCTTTTGTTGGACCGAGTGTATTGATATCCCACAAAACCTAGGTCCATAAGATCAGCTTCATTTATCAATTTATTAAAGAAAAGACTCTCAGTTTGGTCCACCGGATCTCCTCCTCTTTTTTCTTCCCCGGCGAGAGTGAAATTTAGATCACCTAAGACTAGCCAAGGCACCTCAATGTGACTAGCCAATTTTTTAAAGTACTCCCAACTAGTATGTTTTCTTATTCTATAAGGGAACCAGTGGGTTCCGAAACCATCCAAACATTACCACTAGCCTTGCAAGCGACGATTGCATCTATTTGACTATCTCGTGTTGTTTACAACATAGAGAGACACTTTACTAGACCAAGCTAAAGCTATACCTCATGCAGGTACCTATAACACTGTTGGGTTCACTATCACCATGTTTTGGTATTTGAGATTTAGGAGAAGAGATTTTATGAAAGGTTTTTGTTTTTGGTTTCTTGGAGAAAAAGGATATCTGGAGAGTCTTCGGTGATTAACTTATGGAGATGAGTTTGGGTATATGGCTTGCCTAGACCCTGGCAGTTCCAGGCTAGGCTGTTCAGAGACATTGGTATGGATTGGTGGTGGTGCTGGGGTATAATTTGAGTGGATAAGTGGGTGGTGGAATCAGTAATTAAGATGTGGTTGGACTGCTGATGGGTTATAAGTATGAGACGGTTTTGGTTTTTAGAGTTAAAACTGACAATGTTGTAGAGATTATTCTGAGAAACTTCGGATATGAGAGGTATATACGAATTTTTGCAAGCAGTGCGATTACAGATAACGGAATCTAGCCAAGCAGTTCCTGAATGTATACGGCAAACATCATTCCACTTAGATATGTAAAACTCCAATTTGTACCAGTACCAAGTGCTCCAATGAAGCTCCCGAGAAATTAAAACATGAGTAACACTTAGAATTAAATTTAACCTTTTAGCATGCCTTGTACACTTGAAAGAAACATGCAGCTCACATACACAAATTCTAGTAGCCAACAATTTAAAACCTTGAAAACCTGAAACCCTTAAATCACGGTGACTTCTACTATCTATCACAATATCGGACGACTCAATTAAAAAACAGCAATTCTTGATCAGATGATAATGGTAATAGGAAAAGTTTAGGCTTACCTTGTGGTTGAGCTATCCTCCCCGATGTTAGTATTTGCTTTTGATTTGAATTGTCGAGAACCATCGGCATTCACCCATCTCTCATGTGTAGCTAATCTCCTGATCTTGAGAAAAGACACTTTCATCTTCCACTATTAGTTATGTTTGGTGGTCTTGATGTGAATTGGTTCGGGAAGGGGGTGATTTTTTGGTTGTATCCTTGAGAAGCATTCACGAATTTATGATCAGTTATGGTTGGAGGAGTTAACCCCCTATCAATGGCATGTAATTCCACATCCATTTTTACTTTCTCATACTTCTGGAGGAGAGTTCTTTTGTCGATCCTCACTGCCTGGCTTCTAATTGTCGCCGTCAACTTGCTTACATTTGTAACACTTTGGATTTTTCCCTTTACAAAGGTTTGACACACTAATGCCACACAAATTATACTCTTTACTTGTTTTCCAAATTGGGATTTTTCCTCTTCCATGAAATTTTCTTCTGTCTTTTGCGGCACTGAACATTTTGCATATTTATCATTTGAAATGGACGACAGGGAAGCTTTACTATTGGGCCGCAAAATCTTCCATGGGGGCTCTTCTCCTTACTCTGAACTAGCCTTCCTTTTTCTCAAAATATAGCCATCGACCCATTGCTCTTCATTGCTCAAAAACACCATGAAACTTGGTGATTTCGCTGGTGTAGCCGAATTTCCTGGCTCCATATCCTTATGTGTGGTATCATTAGCAGATGTATTTTTTTCTTTTTCTTCGATATGAATTTGAGTTTGTTTTGTTTTAAAAGCTACCAATAACTCATAGAAACTTACTAACCACCAGTAAAGCTTGAGGGTGTATATAATGGAGTCTACTGAAACATTGGACTTGTAAGGGTTAATTGAGTCAATACTTAGCATAATGGCTTGGGAGAACTTCTGAAGGATGTGCTGCTAAAGCCAATAAAGGGGGTTTTTGGTGGATTTGAGGGTTGGACGCATGGGCTTGAATAAGGTTTTGAAATTGAGACAAGTATAGGGGCTGAAGGTATCAATAGTGAAAACAAAAGAGAGCGATAATGAATCCTCTGCAAAAACAGAAAGATTAGCACAAATAAGAAGAGATTGTATCATACATACCTTGATTCTCCATTGCAGACTAGCTCGGGGAACTCACGATAACCAGGTAGCCTCCAAATCACTCAACAGACATTTTCAAGAGAATATTAAGAGATTTTTTGATTAGAAGCTAAAAATTTAGGTGAAAGAGGGTATGAAGTTACCGGATCTGATGATTTTGATGAGATTTAAAGAGAAATCATAAAAGAAAACCGAGAAATCACAGAACAAAATTAGAATCGGTGAGAAAAAAAGTGTGACTCAAATATCGCCCGATTTACGGAGCACCGACGTAAAATAAGACGTCGGTTATAGTGAACATACACAAGCATTTCATACAAAGGTGATGACACATATCATACACAAAGACTTGAAGATATGAAAATATCCAGATAGAGATGCGAGAATATACACAGTTAGCACAATCAGTAGATAAAGATACAAAGATTTGAGAATAGATACACCTAGTAGATAAAGATATATGAGAATATACCCACTTAGTATATATAAAGATATGAAGAATCGAAGATGTGAGAATATACTAAACGAGTGAAACGTTTCTCTCAGGTTAGGAGCGCGCTCCCATGACGATTCTCACTGAGGAGCGCAAAATCGTGGTTCTCAGTGAGATCCGTGACCACTTCTCACGTTCCTGGCTACTAAGGTATATACCTGTAAGCTGGACAACCTGTTCTGAATGGTCATCATGATTTCCCATCCATCATAATCAGATTCATCACCTGACACAGTAGAGAAAAATTCACTGAGCTGAGCTGGAGTTAAACCAAGTTGCCGTTGCACAACCTGCATATATAGTTGGTAAAACTCAGTTCTATAAGATTATCCGAGAGAAAGAGGAACCCAGAAATGAGAGTAATACAAAGGTTCAAGTTTAAGCTCACGTCGTGGTGGATGACAACGTCGGAAGTGCAGCTCCCGTCAACGAATTGAACAACAAGCTCATACTCTGTCCTTTCATAAAACTCAAATCTAGATAGGCCAGTCATCGTACCCTAGACTTCCGCAGGTTGAAATCGTGTTGCAAGTCAAAAATAAAATAAAATGCAAGAAATAAATAAATTAAATTCTACTGCAACTTGTTGGAAACAAATGGATGAGCGAGAAACCTGGATTTTACGCCGGATGGGTGCTCCGGTCATCCGCCTTCTTCCGCTGCTCCCATTCTGCCAACAAACTAGTCAAGTATGTATAAGGCATCGCTTTAAATTCATCAGTTAATCTGTTTGTGTTGTCTTTAACAATTTCGTCATGATCCTTGGGTTTCAAAGCAGCAACATCTATTTGTATTCTTGCATCAGGGTAGTGTCTGTCAGGTGAACTATATCAAACATGCAAGAACTACTTTGAACTAATGACTGCTTTGAACGTTAGATATCGCTAGCAAGGAGCTGGAATATCCCATATATACCTTTCACTCTCTTAGGAGACTCAATTACTTCTTCTACTGATTTCTGGTGTGCAGCTCCCAAATCTTCCACCATTCCACCAAGTACTTCCAAGCCTTCAGGCACCAGCCGTAGGAACCCATCAAAGCAACTTGCCTTATGAATGACAAAATATGCCAGAAAATATGAATTCTGAGTTACAAAAGAAAGCTCCAAATTCATTTCATTTCAGTAGAACAAAACCTTTAAAACCGGCAGGAGCTGAAACTTGAAGATCTTTGATAGGTCTGGTCTCTACTCCAAGTATGTATCGAACACCATCCGTCATAGTCAACAGAAGACGCCTATCCTCTGGATGAACGCTCCATATCAACCATCTCATTAACCCTGCCGGAAAAAATTGTTACTCAAGGTTGTAACGACATATTCTCAAACATGGTCACTTCTAAGAACGAGCACTGTGTTTACTTTACACGTAATACCTGGAGAACTAATGGACCGGGAAGATGAGCTAGATCGAAAGTATGAAGATTTTCAGGAAGCACACCACCACAAGAAAATCTCATATCAGATAACAGAAAAACCGCTCGAAGATGAGTTTCTCTTTCTCAGCAAGATCGAAGTTATCAAAACCAGGATTTGAGAGATATTCAACTCTGCGATACATGAATCCAACCATTCTTGTTTCAGTTTCGACCTAAAATTCTCAGGAAAACTATTCCTCGTGGTTCCGAACCAGTTTCAGTATGGGGAAATAGGGTTTTGTTTAGACATTGTTATTAGTATTTCACTCTTTCGCAAGAACTTTGGTTTTGAGTAAACGGATTTGCGTGATAAAGAAGGATAAAGAGGAGATGACCCTTAATTCGTCGGACAAATAAGTGGCGTTGAGCCCGAACTTAAACCACGATGGGTTTCTCAGCAAGAGCCCGAATTAAGATGACCCTTAATTCGTCGAAGATGAGTTTCTCTTTCTCAGCAAGATCGAAGTTATCATAACCAGGATTTGAGATATTCAACTCCGCGATACATGAATCCAACCATTCTTCTTTCAGTTTCGATCTAAAATTCTCAGGAAAACTATCCATCGTTGTTCCAGGAATAGGGTTTGGTCTAGACATTGTTACTAGCGGCGGAACTGGACGGCGTACTTTACTCTTTCCGCAAGAACTTTGGTTTGCGTCATAAAGAAGGATAAAGAGGAGATGACCCTTAATTCGTCGTTCGGGTTCGTAATGGTTGTGATCTAGAGCTGTATGTTTTTGGATTAAGGAACCCCTCATGCAATCGAAATGAAATAAGTGGCATTGAGCCCGAAGAAAAACTTAAACCACGATGGTCCGATGGATGTGCGGTTTTTCTGTTAGAGCAAGTCTTATGGTGGAATCCATCCATCTTCCATCTTCCACATACCTCAAAGAATCGGAGGCGTGGATAGAAGCGCAAGTGTAATGCGAATACGTGACGCCACGCACAGCGTAAAACGTAGCTAATAATAGTGCAAGTGTAATTGCTTGTATGTTGCCAGTGGTGGGCATTTTGCTGGCGTTTTGCAATCAATGTTAAATATTTAAATGGTTCACCTGGTTGGGGTCAAAATCTGCAGGAGGGTTATGTTAGCTACAATTCTTAAAATTTATGCAATCAACTGTTAGTTTTGCATAGTCAATCACAGTACCTAAAAGCTCAAACTTGGTGCGCTGTCCCAATTTGTCTCTAAGAAATTCTGTAGCTTAATAACATTAGCATTAAACAAGAATGGATTTACGTGATAAAGAAGGATAAGGAAAAAAAAAAAAGATGACCCTTAATGGTTGTGAATCTTGTGATCTAGAGCAAACAGCAATGCCACTTGAATTCTCTAGAAATTTTGATCCAGCTATTTGTGGTCTTCTAGCAAATGACCAAAACTTTATCAGATTCTAATAAATTTAATTTTTATCAAAAAAATAATAATCTTGTGATCTAGAGATGAGATGTATATTTTATTTTATTTTGGGCAAAGAGTTGAAATGCCCAATTTGGGGGTGTCGTTTGTGAAAATGCCCCAAGTTTTGAAAAAAACTTAAAATGCCCCAATCCGTTAGTTTTTCCATCCAAGCTAGCTAAATGGTCAATTTTGCACAATGTGAATTCCACATGTGAAGAAAAGTCATTTTTAACCCCAATTTTTATTAAATTGACATTTTTCTATAAAATAAATAAACCCCTTCTTTATATTACGACACGTGTCATTTTCGCCACCACCACCACCTTAACCATCACCTCCACCACCACTGCCACCACCGCCACCTCCACCACCACCGCCTCCATCATCTCTACCTCCACCACCACCACCAACAACGCCGCTTTACCGCCAGAACCACCATTGCCACCACCTCCACCGCCACCACCACCTCCACCGCCACCATCGCCACACCACTACTAAAAACCACCACCGCCGCCACCACCGTAACCACCACCACCTGGGCCGCCGCCACCACCACAACCACCACCGCAACCACCACCCCTGAACCCTAAACCCTTAACCCTGAACCCTAACCCTGAACCCTAAAACCCTTAACCCTGAAGGGTTATTATTGTCTTTTTTTTCACATGTGTGAAGTCACATTGTGCCACCCACGATGAATCGGGCTTGGCCGGAAAAGTTAAATCTGACATTGGGACATTTTAACTTTTTGTAAAAAATCCGGGGCATTTTCGCAATCATGCCTCCCAAATTGGGGCATTTTGGCTATTTTTCCTTTTTTTTTTTTGATTAAGGAACCCCTCATGCAATTGAAATGAGTTTCGGTATATTTTACAGTGCTCGGAGCCGTAGTAGATTACTGCAACAACAAAGTCTGCTTTGGGTACTAGTATCTCTACGACTCTACCTTTTTTTGTTTAAATGTTAGGGGGGGAAAAAGTTCATCTTTTGTTGATTGGGGATCACTTCATGTAGTTTTCCATAAGATATCAAATGTGGCGTCCACACCAAAAGCAACCGGCACACGAGATATCTTTATGTGGCATCACTTCATGTCGTTTTTCTAACCCAATTCATATCATATGCGGAATTCAGGGCCAGCCTGGCACATGCAGGCAATGCCTTGCATTGGGCCACAAAAGTTTGGGGGCCACATAATACATGTAATTAACATGAAAGATAAAATATAAAGGGGAATTTTCTATAACCGAAAGATCCGTGCTATCCCACAGTGTCACTTGGGAAGGAAATATAAGCTAGCACCTTATTAGACGTAGGATCATCTAGCCAGCCGTTAGATTATAACTAATGTAGCTTTTCCAATTAATTACAGCTGTCAAAATTAATATATTAGAGGTCAAAATTAATATATTAGAAATAAGTCCCTACACGAAGTGATTTTTTAGATTAATACCATCAAAAACAACTTAATACTAACTAATAAGAAGAGTAATCGTCTTCTTATAAAAAATAAATAAAAACCCTCTTTCTTCTTTGATGGTTCGTAAACGATGAGTGCTCGGCGAAATTTATCAAACCAGTTTGATCTTAATTTACTGAATGAGTTTGATCTTAATTTACTAAATGATTTTGACCTTAGTGAGTGGAATGCTCATCATAATAATCTGGAGGAATCATTGACTGATTTTGACCTTAGTGAATGGAATGCTCCTACTGGTTATGGTCACTAATCAATATCTTCTTATGTGCTACAGGATGCTTAAGAGGTCTCCCTCCAATCCCATGTTTTGGTACCAAGGACTCAAGGCAGATGCTTGCTAT
This sequence comes from Papaver armeniacum, assembly GCA_023531295.1. Taxonomy (NCBI): domain Eukaryota; kingdom Viridiplantae; phylum Streptophyta; class Magnoliopsida; order Ranunculales; family Papaveraceae; genus Papaver; species Papaver armeniacum. The sequence continues at coordinate 9,702 of JAJJWW010017532.1, forward strand.
TGGTATTATTAAGAAAAATGTGAAGAAACATAATGGTGTTGCTGGAGTTTACTTTAGATTTTGTAGTCTTTTTTTTCTCTTTTTGAAGCAAAGAGTCATGTTAAATACGCAGTTCATACCTTTTGGATGGTTATGTATGACAAATGTAATATTTGCTTTTTAGAAGAACGCGCAATTAGGGGATAGAAAAAGTAATTGGGGGATATAGATTACTTCTCCCAACCCATGAAGATTGTCGATAAGGGAGTGATTTTGGGTATGAAAAATACTAAAATACCCTTTGGTTAATTAAAAACATTATGAAAATACCATAATACCCTCTCTACTAAAACAATAAAATCAAAAACCAAAACATATATCCCCCATTTCATTAATTCAAGACCGACCAAGTTAGGTTTAGTTTTTGAAAAAAAAATTGATGTTCTTCATCGCTCTTCATCGTTCTTCGTCGATTAATCGCCGATTCAAAAATTTCTTCACGATTAAACTAACCCAATCATTAACAATGCCTCCCACGAAAGAAACCAAATGCCCAATCCAACCCTAACATCATCGATTGCTCAACAAAAACAAAGCGAAAGACTTGCCTAATAAGATTGCTCAAGAGCAAGAACACCAAGAAGCAACGTTATCCGACGATCAACTACACAAATATATGGCTTCGTGAGAAGGTAAGTCATTTAAAACTACTTTTTAGGTGTTTAAATCGATCTATGGCAATGGGTTCGAGTTAGAATCATAAAACCTAACTCAGGCTTGATTGAGTTTCGTGAGAGTACCTAAGATTGAAATTTATATGAATACAGTGCCGGTTTATGAGTTCCGGCATTGAATCTATGATGAATACATTGCCGGTTTACAACCCCGTATCAAACCAGAGACTGAATTTTCACTAGGCATTCAATCTAGGATGAATACGGTCTTGGGTTTGTAGTGCCGGGCAGTGTTTGATAATAATTCGTATCCTGGGTAGTGGACTTAAACATGAGGAGAGTTTATGAATTTGTCACCAAGACGGCATTGTTTTTGGATTCATTCCATCCTGTTAAGTAACCGCATTTGTTTCTAATATTTCGAGCATCTTGGTAGTACTTTCTTAAAACATACAGAGAGTGTATGAATTTGTCACTAGTACCCCAGCATAGATTTTTGGTTTCTTTACATGCCGGATTATTTGTAGCGTTGTTTTTAAATAATTAGAGAATGTCGTTTAGTGACTTAAACATACAGAACATTGTCAACAATGTAGTAGATTTTAGGTTTCATTTGTATCGGGTATTTGGTACTAAAGACTATCGATTGACCAATGTGTATCTGGAACATTGTCTTCGGCGTTGTCTAGTTTAAAGTATTCAATGCCTTACTAAACTGAAGTTGAGTTGTCTTATATTCATTGCTTTCCGGTGCTTACGATATAGGTCAAAGCAAAGGAAGCCAACAAAAGAAAAAATAAAGATGTTGTCACTAAGAGAAGTGGAGGGACAGGCCTTGATACTCCTCGCCCCCGCCTCCCGAGGGAAAGATGAAGGTCGTAAAGATTCGGTTTGGGGCTGGTACAAGAGGGATAATTTTGGAGAGTGGTGTTGACCGTGGTCGACTTGCAATCCGTGAGCACAATGATCAAGATGAGCAAGATGAAGAGGAAAGTCAATTAGCAAGCCAAAGCGAAGTTGGTGGCCCAAGTCAACAACCAACACAAGACAATGGCAAGAAGGGGAAGGGCAACGTCAAAGTGAGTTAAGGGTTCTCACCTTCCTCACATTGATGACATGATTCGACCTTGATCGGGTAGAATTTGGGGCTTAAGCTCGGAATCAAAATACTATTTGATACAAGGACTCGTGGGCTCGCATTTATCTATCAAACCTATGTAAGCATTTTCTATCTTGTACATATGTATTGTTGTGTATTTATGTAAAATCTCTTAATTGTATTGTCTCTCCTAATTGTAGGATCATAAGAAGGCTGTGCGTGTTTGCCGAAACCAAGCCGCGGATGGTTGGGACTTGTCCGAGTGAATGTGAAGAGGTCCAAAGAATAGTAAAGGATTCCGGTCTATATGCTGCTGAAAATTATGTGAAGCCCGATTCTCGTTATATCGTCAATTGTCATTCGTCGAAAGGTATCATGGTGAAACCGATACCATGCACTTCCCTTTTGGGGAGATGACCTTCATCCTCAAGAAGATGCTCGTAACATTCTAGGCTTGAATGTTATCGGCAAATCAATTGCGTATGAGTTGAGTCTCTAGACCTAGAATGGTCAAAATTGCACTGTCCGACTAACAAGCTATTTGGTTGGACTACAAAACTTATGTGGAGAGCTTTTATGAATCACGTCGGTAAGACAAAGACAATCAAGTTGACGCCGCTTAAGAAGAATTTTGAAAAGACAAAGAAAAGAAGTTTGGAGGATGGATGGACCCTAAACAAATTGCTATATCCGCCGCCACTGCTTGTACATCTTGGGAACTAGGGTATTCCCCGACACCAATGGCAACAGGTTAGTGCGAACTACCTTTCGCATTTGATCCGTTGGAAGATGTCTATGGATATTCTTGGGGCACCGCAGAATGGCACATTTGATGATGGAGATGAGAAAGGGCCTCTAAGGCTATAACCAACCAATTTGTCAGAATTTCACTCTACCGCAGTAAATTTGTTCTTAAACTTATGTTATTGTGTATATTGTTCATATGTACTCTTATCGTGAACTTAGAAACAAAACTTATTGCTTCACATTGGAATAGGTGTGGGCTTATGTACACTTCCCAACCTTTTGTTCAAGGCTCATTCCCTCCTTGAAGATCATAGATCTTCCAGAACCCGACGCCACGCCTCTAGCTAAGAGATACGAGTTCAACAAGCATACTCCAAAGCCCAGTAACATGGGTCGATCGATCGATATGAGATTGGCTTTGGACGTAATGAGTACCAAAGATGTTGTGTTCGACCCTTACAAGGAGGCTAGAGGAAACCGGCAGGTTTTGAGGTTTGGTAACGTTGCATTTTACCATGGGCCGTTTGGCAAGTTTTTATCACATTATTACGTATATGATATGTACATAGGAAATTTTGTGCGTCCGGGAAGACGTCGGATATTTCTCTCATTACATGCGGCATCGTTATCGCCACGATGACCCTCGTGGTTGATTTTCCTAAGAACAACTTCAATTGTCGTAATGCCCAATGATAATTATGGTCCTCGCTTTCCATTAAACACCAAGCCAATGTGAATGTTACCTTGTCCGAGGTTTGCCCCACGATGTTGAATAACAAACGGCATATTGTATTTGTTTGTCTTCAGTAGGTGCAATCCATCAAAAGAACACCACAACATGTATTTGCCAACCGTGAAAGCAACGGATGCGAAATGAATATTTGAAGGGGCTTGTTGTCGGGCCCTCTTTTTAATGATACGCGTGTAGTTGTGATCCCAAGCTATCTTCTCAAATTCTTGCATAACGGACCTCCCTTCCCATTCCACCCTCCTAATAGTTGCTTGTGCACTATAAATTGTACGTAGAGAAGACACGTTAGTCTCGTCCTTTTCCTTGAAGCCTCGAGAATTTGTCTCGGTTTGATAAGTAAGCTTTGGTCAATCTCTTTACATCCTCGAACTCGTCGTGGTTTTAGCTTCGCAACTAAGGAGTGACCAACAAAATTTTCGATCCCGATGGTTATGACAGCCACACAAACCTCACAAATTCCAATTGTTCATGTCATTTAAACTAATACAAGCTTAAAAGGGCAATCATTCTTCCTCGTACGAGTCTTGTATACCCTATTAGTCTTCTTTGGATATACATAATCCTTTCTCTTGTGGCTATTCTTCCTCCTTGTATTTCCCACTTCTCTCATACCATTCAAAACGCCTCTTCGAACTTCTGTTCCTCACCAACACACACATGTTCTTAAGAGCCGTCTCTCTTTAGCCCAAGCGATTCCTTCGATCGCTATTCCCTACATAAGAACAATTTCGCATTCATTAGAAGGTTCACTACTAGCAATCCATTAGTAATGTTCAAGATACTAGGTGAAAAGTATTATTTGGTCACATACTGGGAGGGATTTTATAGCATTCCGACGATCCCGATAAAGCGGCTTTGCATTTGTTGGATCAATATATGGCACCACCTAAGGATCCAATGAAAATTAGTTCCAAACAACATTAAAACACTATGCCTAAACCCGTACCTAAGATGCTCGACAATTGTTCCGGCATAGTATAAGTTTACCAAAACAGGAAGACCAAATTTGAAACCTATTCCTAAGGATATGTGTTTCGTAAGACTACAACGCCCGGAAGCAATGATGCCTCGGCATTATCGTAACATATTGTTCCAAGCTTAGGTACAAAAATTCCGGCATTGAAAAGTAATCGATATTGAATGTCGAATTTAGCTTTGGAAACATTTATTCCCGCATGTTTTTTGTAGGTACCGCATTGAAAGGTTGTAACTTAACAACGCCGTTCTGTTGCTAGCATTATCGATAGTGATAGTACCACGCGGTACTAAATTCGCGCATGTTTATTAAGTTTCAATGCCGGATTTTTGGTTTGGGATGGAATTGTTTCTTGTATGTTTTTCATTCAATACCGGCATGGTAGACGATAAATGAAACCATGCCGGTTGAATATTCCGTAGTATATTCCTTGTTAGGTAAAAAAGGTTAACTCTGTCAGACCGGCATAGTTTTTTGGTCGAATTCTGTGCCTTGATAATTCAAAATCGGGATATATGTAGGCTAAGATGGTCGTAGATGAATACAATGCCGCACTTGGACCACTAGGCATGGTATTCATACAACTACCATACTGCACCGCAGGTTTTTCAGTTGAAAAAATGGCGGTTTAAAGAAAAAATTGATTTTTTCGACATCTTAACAGCTTTACTGTGTGTTGGGATGCTAGTATGTCAGGTGCAAGTTTACTTTCTGTGTTGGTTCTTCATGAAACTCTCCATACTCGTCAAAATCATCATTCAAGGGTGTTGGCTCAACAATGAGTTGCAATTTAGAGTTGTTGTCGTTAGTCAAGATTCAAGATATGCTCCTTTGTTGTAGTTGAGCTAAAGATTCGGCAAAGCAGGCAATCCTCTCTTCACAATCATCCTCCATTTTCCACAAAAAAATTTCTCTCTCAAAATATTTTTCCTCCTTCTACTCTCACCTCACTCACCTAAAAACAAATAAAACACACACTAATCATTTATAAAAATCTTAAGATTTTTACTAATTATTATTAACCACTAAAACTGATTAGTGAGGGGTAGATTAGGATTTAAAAAATACTTAGATAAGGGGTGACCCGCACTGATATCCTGGATCCGCTTTTGTCCTTTTCTTGTATCCCCCAATTACTTTTTATATCCCCCAATTGCGCGTTCTTTTAGAACTCAAGAAAAAATTCTAAAGCTCTATTCATATCGCTAATTCCCTTGTCAGACTGTAATGGTGCTGGTAGTGCACACCACTTGTGACCCTTGCTGAAATTACACTTTGTGAGCTTGATTTCAATGACAAGTAAAAATCTCTTGATGATACAATAGTTGTTTCTTCTAAAAGTGCTTGTTTTGTAATCTCGTAACTCTCTAGAATGTAGTCACGCACTACTGCCTTTATCCATTCTTTGTTACTCAACTACTTCCATTGCATATGAATTGTATCCCCTTGTTTTGATTACTTCCTTTGGATTTCTTTCTTGTTTTTTCTCTTTTTCTCTTGTAATTTGTAATTCTTTTTCCTCTCTTCAATAAATTTCCCCCCTTTTCTCGATCAAAAAAATAAAATAAATTTAAAGATATAAAGTCTTGAGTCAGTCTCCGGAAAGAGTGGCCGACGCATATCGGACTGACATCAATCTGTACAAATCAATTTAGTTAAGTAAAAAGGACAGATTTCGAAAAAAAACAAATTCAAAAGGACTTATTTCTAATATATTAATTTTGACAGCTGTGAATTAATTGGAAAAGCTACATTAGTTATAATCTAACGGCTGGCTAGATGATCCTACGTCTAATAAGGTGCTAGCTTATATTTTCTTCCCGAGTGACACTGTGGGATAGCACGGCTCTAACCGAAAACTTTGGAAGGGTCACAATATTTTTTTGCAAGGGGCCACAAATTAAATTTATTTAGGCTTTGTCGAATTACAAAACCGGATTTCTTATTTTATTTCTTTTTTATGCAAAATATAGTAAAGAAAATGGGTTTACTAAATTTTTTATCAATTCAAAGATTTCTTTGTCTTTTTATTTTTGATTTCTCTTATCATGTTTACTGATACAAAAATTATTCGGTTTAATTAGCTTGTAATCTTGAAATCGGTTTTGAATTTGATCTATCAAAAAATCTTAATTTTGGAAAGGCTCTTACGTGCTTTTACTTTTCTATGTGAGAATAAAACTATGATTGCCATCTTCGGCATAATCTCGATGTCATAATATCTTAGTAAGTTTTATAAGGCTGTAATCATTTCATAGGCGCTAAACATCTCTTCGGCAAGTAAGAGGTTCATTTCATTGTCATTTTAATTTTATGCTCGGTAAGTTATTCATTTAAGCAAAAACCATCCCCGAATCTACTAGACACTGAGATACATATCGAATACGTTATGTTTGCAAATATAGACTGTGCATCGTGTACACATGATTTCGTTGTGAAAATTTTGAACGACATGGTGAATTTTTTTCTAGTTAAATAACATTAATAGTCTTATATGTTAATTTCTTAAAAAGAAAAGAAAAGAAAAATATCTAAATTATGTAAAATAGAGGGCCAAAATATTTTTCTTGCATAGAGCCACCAACTTGTCAGGACCGGGCCTGTGCGGAATCCACCTCGACAGCAACAGGGACAGTAGAGTAGAGTTATTATCCATCTCTACGACCAACGTACACTGAAATAAAATATTCTTGCTAATGGTGAAAGAACAGTTAGTAATTGCATTTGTCCACAATTTTAATGGAGCATGCAGGGCCACTAATTTTAATGGATCTGAAAATTCTGCCACTAGGAGATTGTGAAATCAGAAATGATGGTGTATTGGGAGATAATTCCGAACCGGACACCGGGTGAGAGAAAAAAAAAGTGGTGGACCCCACCCTTAACCCCACCCCCTGCAATGCTCCAGCGGGGCTGCCCTAATGGCCCTTAGATCCCTCCACGGTGCATATCACGGGAGATTGCTTCGGTGTGTATTATCGCTGTTGTGAAATATTTCTGGGAACTGATTGGATAGTGACATTAGGTGATATATGTGATTGCAGGAAATCCTACAATACATCCCTCACAAGAATTCATAATATTCAACACATCTTTAAGATCATCAATCACACTTTTTATTAATTGAGTTAAAGAATTTTACAAAGGGGAAATGAAATCAAGAATACAACTATCGCTCTAGACTTTCTCTCTCCTCAAAACTTTCCCTCCACTCTAAAAAGATCTCCCCTCTCTTAGGCCTACTCGGCCCTTTATATAGGACATTACATAATGGATGACACTAAGTTGTCCTTTATTTTCGGATACGGCTTGCGACATTCTCGCAAGTATTCAAATGTTAAATCTCGCAATGCTCCTAAATCTCTCTAGGTCCTCACACCTTTCTCGTGTTCGGGTTGTCGTCATCCGTTGCGTCATTTTATTACCAATCTGCGATATCTTCGCAGTGTGTTATTCAAAGATTTCGCAAGGATATTAATGTTGCGATATTCTGATCCTACATCTTGCCTCTTCTCATGTCTTCTCTGCGAAGGAGAGAATGTCATGAGAACTAGTACTTTCAAAATGCCTTGTTTGTTCATTTTTCCATATTCTTTTTTTGTATTGACATGATTACGTACTTTTACGCGAGAATTTATTACACGTATCTCTTCTTCCATCCATTTCTTGACACATCTTTTCAACCGCTATTTCTCAACCGTTCATGTCTACTCTTCGCATTAAATGTGTTTACCTTTTCGAGAATTCTTCTCTCTATATATATTTTTCTCATTCTTCTCTTCTTCTTTTTACTTTCCTTCTTATTTTTTCTGCAGCTTTTCTTCAACGTTTCTCCGTAACTTCCGCTTCGCTCTTTGTAAATCTTCTTCTTTCTACTTCTTTTGATCTTGATTTTTTCTTCATTCCCATCCGAAAATGCCTCAGTTGGTCGTAAATATGAAACTCTCTGGAAAAAGTTCAAAAGATTTCGAAGAGAAGGGTTTCACATTAACCACCATTCCCAATCAAGAATCTAAATCCATTCTCTACGCCAAATTGTTTTCGATCATCATTGTGATGATAAGGAAATCATAGTTTCGCTTGGTCGATTCTCATTTGGCCTTCCCATTCCTCTCTATGATCCTAATCTTCCCTTATTTTATGAAATTCTTGCTCATGCGAAATTCTCGCGAGCCATCTATCAATTGAGTGGGGATTGTATTCGCTTAATGCTTGAATTCGCCAACCGCGGTCTTTGGTAGAGGGTCTCTTTATCCAAAAGAAGTTAGGGATCCTGAATATGAGGATTTAGAAATACTCATTTGAAAAATACACCGTGGAGAGTTTCTTTGAAAATTATGAAGTAATAAACATGAAAAATGATAAAACTCGCTGGGGTGCTCGCTTGAAGAGGAAAGAAAATTTTGCCAGCGATAGAGTACTTATGCAGGACATTGATTGGTATTCTGGCAAGAATAATATTCCTCGTCACTCTAAAGACGACAAATGGTGCGTCTTTCCACTAGTTTTGAAAGGACCTTATATTTCAAGTTCAAATGTGCTTCCTGCGAATCTCGCCACTTATCAACCTTGGGTATTTAATTGGCCCGAGAAAGCAAAAGAGGTATGTCTTCAAATCTTTCTCACTTCATAATCTTTCATTTGTTGTTACTTTTTTGTTCTTTAATTCTTGCAAAAATTTTAGATTAAAAAGCTGAGATCGAGCTATAAGAGAACCGGGAAGGCTAGCACTTTAACTGCTCTGCGCTCCATCACAGATGAAGTAAGAAACATCTTTATATTTTTAACAATATTGTTGCCTCTGTTTCTTATCTTCATGTGTGTGTGAAGGTTGGTGTTGTAGCTGTTGAAGAAGAATAAAGCTCTAAGGTTGTGAAGACCAAAGGCAAAGGCAAAGGCAAAGGTTCTCTTCGCAAGGAGAAATCTGCTGCTCCACCTTCAAAGAAACGAAAAGTTCATTCTCCTTCTCCTTCAAATCTTCAGCCTAGCGAAAGTTCTGACGATGACGATAATAATGATAGTTCTTTCGCAAGGGAAGATTTTCCACATGAATCTTCAATGGCACAATTGTCTAGCATCTTCTCTGACTCTATGAAAGGAATTGGGGATGATCATCTTACTAGCACATGTAGAGCTCTTGCAAATATCTGTGATGCCCCTCTACTGGATGGTGATGATTCTCTTCATGGAGTCTCCAGATCGGTGACTCCTAGATTTCTGAATTCACTTGGTATCTTGGTATGCCTTCATTTCTCTATCTTTTCATAGTTATGATTTAAAATTATATTATATCTTGACAATTTCTTCAATTTCTTTCGCAGACTGGGAAGGCTTCTTTCGTTGTTGCCTCAGATTTGGAGAAAAGGCGTAAGATCCTTGAAAGAAGAATCTTCAATTTCGCCAAAGAATTGAAGGACTAGAGGTCAAGTTGTGGATCTAAATGAGAAGAACAAACAATTAGAAGTTGATTCTTCTTCTCAGAAGGACAAAATATCTAGTCTTCAGGATGCCAATAAGCAACTTTATGGTATGAAATTTTTCATTTTTCCTTTATTTTATTTTATCATTATCCCCCTAATCTAACTTATCATTTTCAAACGAGACGTTTATAATCTTCCGATGAAGCCATTCTTCTTCACACATTCCCCAATTCTATGGATAATAATACCCTCCTTGAACACCTTAATAATTCCTTAAATAGTTTTTCAAATGACAAGATAAACTCTCTTCCCATAAATGAACTCAGATCCAAACTTCGCCTCTTAGAAATTGACCATAGATCCATCTTGGGTTTAGCCAACCAATTTAAGCGTTTCTATCTTAATTCTAAAGAGGAAATTAATGCTTTAAGAACCAAGATCAACGATCTCATAGATGATAAAGATCGCATCACTAGACAAGGTGCTCAAGCGTTAGCGAAATTCCAAAAGACTCTTCTTGAGGTTCAAATTGAACGAGATGAATCTAACCGCAAAAATGTTGTTCTTAGCGAAAGAGAGAATCAAATTCGCTCCCTTCTTCTCATAAATAATGATGATGAATTTGCTTGAAATTTGAGAAAATCCTGGATGACGCCGAGAAATAACTTAGGTGTTAACGTTAGTCTTCAAGCCGAGCATACGGCCTTGGTTAGGGATATGATTTACGACGAGAGAAGGTTGTTAATTGTTCTTCTTTATTTAAGCTGTTTGTATTTCATAAAATTGTCATCAAGTTCTTTGACTCACTGTCACATGTTCGCAGGAGCTGAAGAGAGATTTCTCAAAAGGATTGAAGAACTTGAGTCTGAGAAGGAGAAACTCGCAAAGAATCTTTCTTCTCGAGATAATAAATATTCTAGACTGAAGAGCCAACTAAAGATTATTGTTGCGAATTTTAAGAATGATGCTACTCTTTTTCGCAATCAGATTATTAAGACGGTGCGATGATAACAATATCCCTCATTTCGCATATCCTTGCCTCCTAGAAGAAATCCCCAAGAATGTGCCTCCTACGGATATCTCGATAGTGATGCTAGTGAAGAAGAGGAATCGATGGAGATGAAGAAGAAGAAGGATTTGATGAAGATGATGAAGAAGAAGAATCAAACAAGAAATAATTATGTTTCCTTCTTTCTCTTTTTGTAATATATGTACATTCATTCTTTTAATTTCCTATCCTTGTAATCTTTTGCTGCGAATTTCTTGAATTTTCAAACACAAGTTCTACCTTTGTTGTTCCTTTCTGCACACGTTAAAAAAGCAATTCCTTTTTTGCAATATAATTAATCAATATATTATCAACCTTTCATTTTATGAGTACGTAAATCTATCATATGAAGACAAATAACATGTTCTTATTATATACATTCCCATACTTGCCTCTGTTATTTGCATTCAAATGAAAGATTAAGCAAGTTACTTTTGAATAACGACATGTATTCATGCCTCAGTCTCGCAGCTGTTTCTGCTAAATTTTCGCAAGAAGGTATTTCTTGGTTGCTTCCAAGATTTTATTTTTTCTTTTTCTATTATGTGGTCTTATTTTGCCTTCCTAGTTAAAGGTCTTATTGTGCCACCTCTTGTCATTGCGACAAAATCGCAGGGCGTCTTTGCACTTGCATGCAAAAACCCATTGATCTTGTCTTATCATTTCTCTAGTATTGTTGCCTCGCAAGGATATTTTTCATGCGACAATATGACAGCCTAAATATTCTTGCGAACATAAAGCCCCATGACATTGTCGTCTTGCGACGAAATCGCAGGACGATCTTTACACTTTCATGTCTTGACCCATTGATCTCGTCTTATCTTTCTCTTTTGTATTATTGCCTCTTGAGATTGTCGCACAAATATGACAAGCCTAAATTTTCTTGCGAAAATAAAGCCTCATGACATTTGCGTCTTAAGACACTTATTAGCTCCCTAATGGAGGGTGCCGCCCTTATCTTCCCCTGGTTGCCCCTTCAAGGAGGCGTACCTCTAGGACAAGGTTGGCTCCTCCCATCCGGTCTTAACAACAACCAGTTGTTTTCGCAGCCTCTTATCCCTTTTGCCTATAGGGCTTATGGTTACGAGACTGCACCCTAAGTGGGGTTTTCTTCGGGCCGAGTGCAGTATATGTCAAGACTTGCCAAGAATGGCCAGGGTAGTTCCAGACGCCCCGGGCACTCTTGGCTCAACCGTGTAACTCGGCACCTTGATCAAATGTTGCACTCCTTAGAAGAGACCCTCAGTCGTCCAACCTAAGTCATTAGCTTAGGTTGGAAATCCAAGGTACCTCTCCTGGATGGGCTTTATTGACCCCAAATCTCCATGACTCGGGTTCCAGGGGCGGTGTAACCTTTTCACTGAGCCATGCAATAGGTACCCCCTTCTATGACGCACTTTAGGTCTTACATTTTCCTCTTACGAAATTTTGATTTCGCGAACTAGGGTGTACGCCATAGTAGGTTCGCCTCTGTCTGATTATTTTGTTGATTCTTCTTCATATAAGCTCTTTTTGTAATTTCGCAATCTCATCTTTATCATTCATAAAATATATTTTCTTCTTCTGCATATCAGCTCTTTCGCAATCTTATCTTTGTTATTCATAATTTTTTTTTTCAACGAATCCACCATACATTTTTCTTTCTCCTGTCAATTTTTATTTTGGCAGTCAACAAGTACATTCATTCTTTAAGTCTCTTACTTCTGCTACTTTCTGCCTCTGTATTTTTGAATTTTTCTGTTATTTTCTTATATGTTGCGAAATGTTCGCCGCTTCTTATCTTCAACATGCATTGGCTTCGCAGCGTTTCTTCTTCTCTCTATTCTATTGCATCTACCATCAATCTTTCACTTTTTTGTTTTTCTTTGATGTTGTGTTTCCAATTCTTCTTCTTCGCAGCTCTTTCTTCGCAAGATTCTATATCAATTTCATAACAATTCTTTCCTTCAATCCAATCTCCTTTTACTATGCCGATACCACTGGGATGAGGGAACTTGATACATTGATGGAAAGTCGATGCTACACCTAGAATCCCATGTAACCAAGGTCGTCCAATCAATGCGTTGTATGGGGATTCCACATCGACTACACAAAACAGAATTTCAGAGGACAATCCTTTCAATGGAATTCGCATGATGACTTCTCCTTTAGGTTTATTGGCAGTACCATTAAAACCATAGATCTTGTAAGTTGAAGGTATTAGATCTTCATCTTTTCCACCCATAGTTTTTATAAGTATGATAAAAAAGGATATCCACAGAACTTCCAGTATCGATTAAATTTTTTTTGATTGCCCATGTATTCTCAGCTTCATCATCTTCATCATCACTAGGTTTTGGGTTAATCTCTAATCTTACCACTAATGGGTTATCGTGCATCTTGCCACCCTCAGGTACCTCTTCTGCGGTGAAGGAAATAATCTGCTTTTTTCATTCTTTCAGTGGCGATGCTTTCGCAATGTTCATTATTTCTTTATCATCAGCATCTCTTGCGAAGACCCTGCTGAGAGTGTTATCATGAAAGTCTTCAATCGTTTTGTACGAATGTACAATAGAGTGACAAAACAAATTCTTTGCCTTTGCTCCAACTTCTATTACAAATATTTCTCCTCCTTTTGTTGTATTTACCCTGCGAATTTCTGGCGGTGGTGGTAATGGTTGAGACTGAGTTTGGTTTTTTAGAAAATGATTTAGTTTCCCTTGATCTATCATTCTGAGGATGATTCTTTTTATATTTCTGCAATCATTTGTTGAATGTCCATGAAAATGGTGATAAGAGCAAAATTCATGACTTTTGTCGCTTGGAGGTGGTTCATTCCCCATGTTCCATGGCGCGGGTATGTTTTCCATCAAGATTATAGCTTCCCATATTTTCTCCACACTAGCATTTAGTGGTGGAATTTTGATTTCTTCCCATATTATCTTATGACTTCCCGAGTCCTCTGTGATGGTTTTGCCTCGACCTCCATAAGTTTCTTGTGGTGATCAAGTCTTTGAATTTTGTTATTTCCACCACGGCTATAGAAGTTTCTTTATCTCTCGAATTCTTCTTGATCACGACTTCCCATAGCTACTAGCTTCTGGCGACTATCTTCCATTATCCTCCCTTTTTGTCCTTGTGAAGTGCTACTTTGGAGCGGACGAAGAAGAAGAAATCATCCAATTTGTATTTATCAACTTAGGTAACAAACTTGCATTAGTGATGTTGCTTTTGAACTTGTGTTCAAACTGGGTATGATTCCATCTCATTTTGCTTTTCCTCAAGAGCAATATACTCCTCTGTAATTCTCGCAAATCGATCATTGTGATCGTATTCTTAGCTCGAAAATTTGAATGTATAATGAGTTGGTTCGAACATGAAGAGCGTTGATGAATGATAGAATGAGGTATCTCTCCCACGACCAACCATATCACTACACATTGTCTTCCACCTCATGGTTAGATTTTAGGACTTTCGCCAACCCTTTGCTTTAACCCAAATACATCTTCAATGCAGCTAAATTGATTTGTTAATTTGATCTAAATCTAGTATAAGTTAGGGTCGCGAGGAATTATTACTTATATACGCCCCTAAAAATATAGCATGCAAATGGTTGAAAGATGTTATAGTATTCTTTGGCAAACCTTCAAACCATTTCAAGGCTTCTCCTATTAAACTTGATGCAAAATATTTGCACAATACAGCATCATGGTTCTCCCATTGTAGCATACATCTCACATAAGCTTTGATGTGTTGTACCGCACAAGTTGTGCCGTCAAAAATGTTATTTAACGCAGGTAAATTGCACTTTGGGGGTATTCCTCCTAATTGTACTTCTTGTGTGAATGGGGTTTTCGCAGCTTCTTCTATGGCTTCGTCCAGTTGTCTCCTTCCTCCTTCCCTTTTGTTATTTAACATTCCTCTCATTTTTTAGCTAACTCTCTCAAAATTTGTTCATTTACACCGAATTTGGATCCATTGGTCTTTTTAACTCCGCCTCTCTTCTTCTGCGTTCATATCTGTTTTCATTTTCTTGTTCATCCTTTTCTTCTCGTCTCTCTCTGCGATCTTCTCTTTCATTCCTTTCATGAATTCGCACACCGTTATATTTCTCATTTTCTCTTCTTTGCCACCTTTCAGCTCTCCTTTGTACTCTATCATATTCTTCATTGATATTACCATTATTGCGATTTTGTTCACGCCTTCTCTTTCGATTATCATGATTGTTCTGGCGAATTGCCTCTTGTAACTCTTGTTCTTCCACTTCTGCTCTCAATCTTTCCCTCTCGCAAGCTAGACGTGCTTGTTCAATGTAGTGTCTTTCAATTTCATCTTCAATTACTCGTTGATTTCTTTGTACTTCTCTCCCATGTAAAATTCTCCTTCCTTCTTCCTGATTTTCTTTGCCATCTTGATTATTTCGCACCTGGCGTTGTCTATTTCCCTGATTTCTATCGTTTTGCCCATTTTGAAGAGTTTCAGCATGTTGGATATAACGATCTTCCATTATTTCTCTTCTTTCGCGACATTCTTCGCCTGGATTTTTTACTTCCTCTCGAGTTTCTTCATTAGCATTTTCTACAGGAAAATTTCGTCTTATTTCTTCTCTAACTGATCTTGAACTTGACCTTGTAGTGCTTCTTGACCTTCTACTTTGTAATCTCATGTTTTCCATCCTCAACTCATGATTTTTCCTTGTCGTTGCACGTTCTTACGCTTCTAATCGCCTTTCTTCATGTATTGTTTTCCTCAATGCCTCTCTAACGCTGCAATCTCTTCATTTCCATGAATTATTCCTCCAATTACTTCTTGGTCTCTCTCCTCTCGTCCATTGCTTCCTAATTCTTGCTCTTCTCTCATTTCATCTGAGAATCAATCGCCAAGTATGTACACTCACTCTGTCATAATCCACAGTTCTATTTTGTATTGGTGTACGTTGAATTGGCGGTTGAACTTGATTTTCTCCATTGTTTCTTGTGTTCACTCTTGAAGATTCCTCCATTTCATCTCTCCCTTTTCCAGCAAGTCTCCTACTCCTTCTAACAGTTGTTGGTTGTTTTGATGCATGTCTTCTCCTAGCCATTTTTCAATCTTAATGAGTTGTTGAAAATTATATGAAATTCCTTTCCTATTACTCCAAATTCTTTCAAATCACAATATCAATCTTCAATCCATGTTTCTAGCGCCATTATGTGATTGCAGGAAATCCTACAATACATCCCTCACAAGAATTCATAATATTCAACACATCTTTAAGATCAACAATCACACTTTTTATTAATTGAGTTAAAGAATTTTACAAAGGGGAAATGAAATCAAGAATACAACTATCGCTCTAGACTTTCTCTCTCCTCAAAACTTTCCCTCCCCTCTCTTAGGCCTACTCGACCCTTTATATAGGACATTACATAATGGATGACAGCTAAGCTGTCCTTTATTTTCGGATCTGGCTTGCGACATTCTCGCAAGTATTCAAATGTTAAATCTCGCTGGGTCCTCACACCTTTCTCGTGTTTAAGCTGTCGTCATCCGTTGCGTCATTGTTATTACCAATCTGCGATATCTTCGCAGTGTGTTGTTCAAAGATTTCGCAAGGATATTAATGTTGCGATATTCTAATCCTACAATGTACTTTTCAACTTTTCTAAATTAAGCATTTCTTTTTAAGTACAAACATAAGAAGATTACCTTGCAAGGAAGTACTCCCAAACCTTCACTGTTCATGATTAGTGGGGATGAAATTAAGAAATTCTTTTCTAAAACTTCTCATGGATTAGTAGGACATCTTTTCTCTATATCACCAACAACTTCATCACCCACTCCTGACATCATACAGTACTTCCTTTGTTACAAGAGTTCAAAGATATTTTTCAGGAAACTACTCAACTACCCCCTAAAAGATGCTTGGATCACACAATTCCATTACAACCCAACTCAACACCTGTTAACCAAAGAGCTTGCAAATGTCCATAAGTTCAAAAAGGAGTAGTTGAACAAAATTGCGAAAGAAATACTTCATTCTGGAATTATTCAGCCAAGTCATATCCCCTTTGCATCTCCTATACTTTTGGTCAAGAAAAAAAAAGATAATTCTTAGAGATTCTGTGTGGATTATAGAAAACTAAATAGCATCACAATCAAAGACAAACTTCATATTACATTGTTGATGAGCTATTGGATGAACTCAAAGGATTTCAAGTTCTCCCAACGAATGATCTTAGAGCTGGTTACCATCAAATAAGGGTCGGTGACTTGGACATTTTTAAGACAATTTTTGAGAAATTTGTATTGGCCTTCTTTGGAGAGTCATGCTAAATCTCATTCAGAGATGGAAATGCCTTTAATTCAGGATAACGATGGTTTGGGAGATTTTGACTCCGGCTATGATGAGCGAATTTATGTTGTCAAATATCCGTTTCAGAATAAAAATGGCGAGTTTTTGGAAGGTTTTATGCTTTTTCTTTAACCTTTGGGGTTTCTTGAACCTAAATACTTTAAGTAGTTCTTGTTAGAGTTTGTGTTTGGAGAGGCTCTAGGCTGCTTCTACGTGAGCTTGTTTTTTCTTTTTTTCACCTTTTTTTTATAGCTTTGAGTTCATCTTTGGTGACATTTTTTTCTAATGAAATTTGCCTTTTCGCGTTAAAAAAGGAAAAACTTACATCTCATGCCGAGCAGCAAAATTCTGGTTAAAAATCACAAGCTAGACCTTGTTGGTTAGTGTTAAGAGTTGTGTTAGTGGTCTCGATGGAGCATTAGAAATTTAGAATCAAGGTGATGGTTAGCTTCTCCCTTTGGAAGCTACTAAAATCACAAAAAATATTCTGAACAATATTTTAATTAAAAATAGAAGTTAAATATCATTTTTGCTACGCCGCAAGAATACAATTTTCGTGGCATCACTTCATGTAGTTTTCCACAAACCACGAGATATCAAATGTGGCGCCCACACCAAAAGCAACTGGCACACAAGATATCTTTTCGTGGCATCACTTCATGTCGCTTTTCCCATTACCCACTGTTGATGGTGGATTTTCATTTAAGGTTCAATTTGTAAAAAACCAGAAAAATCATGCGCTGACATCTTGTAAAAGATAAAGACATTTATAAGTGTTGGATACTCCCTCACTTAATTCACCAAGAATGGAGCATGTAGCAACAATCCCATTACGTGAATACATGAAATTCCTCCGAGGTTGGAGCATGTGGCAACAATCCCTTCTGTGAATTTCATATGACCTTGTATTTCGGTACTCATTATCGGTGTGGCATGACGATCAAAGTGTTACTCTTCTGAGTAACACGAACCTCAAGCACTATAATGAAACCATGTACGAAATACCCGTCTGTGCCGATTCTCGGTGTGTTATACTAGCCCGAGCCCCTCTCTCGGTGTGTTATACTAGCCCGATTGAGCCCCTCTCGGTGTGTTATACTAGCAGATTGAGCATCCAGGACTGGATCAGTCAAGGATATGATTCGATCGCAGATCATCCAACTCCATAAGCATGATTGGATGACCCCGGATCAATTCCATCACCCTCAAGCAGGTATGAAATACCCGGCCGACGCATGGTCGGTCATTGGCCTAGCCTGCCAAGAAACCGTTCATACCAAGCATTATGGAGGGGAAAACCCTAAATTAGGGTTTGCGGCATATTACATGTGTCGCAAAAGCGATCTCAACCATCCATCTTCGCAGGTATAGATGGAGGGTGTAGATGTAGACTTAAAGGGCCCAAGAGCATGTCAACACGATCACCAGTGGGACCGCTTTACACACTTGACCAATCGGTCCAAGACCAACAATATTTGGCCGTGACAAAATCGTCACCCAAACAAGAGATGGCGCACGGCTTTGAAAGCCAAAATTAGGGTTTCAAGTCATCACGCGCGTCCATCTTCTCAAGCACGAATGGAGGGACACAGATTAGATTAAACAAGGGTAGGTCATACCCAGCATGACCACCGTGGGCCCATCTACCTCCTCATGTGTTCGGCAAGGCATATCATGCCTGGTCAATCCAAAACGTGTGTCCAAACTAGCATGACCGCGCCTCCCAAACCACGGCTGATCTCGACCGCTCAACTTCAGGATGATTTGGTGGCTTAGATCACGTTTTCATGGGATAGTCGGGTATAGGTGTGAACACCAGCATACCACCTACACGCTGGTATGATCGACCAAGGCCCGGCCAAGATGGGTCGTCTTAAAACGTGCCCAAACTAGGGATCTCACGTAGGTTTCCAACTCCTTTGCGGCAACGGATTTCTCACGCAAACCGTCTCCAACCACTCAACTTTGGGTTAAATTGAGTGTCCTAGATCACGCCTCCATGGGACGGTGAGGTGTAGGCGTGTACACCCGGCGATGTCGTCTACACATATGCCCGGTCGGTCCTCTCCAAATCCCTTTCCATGCTTGGTTTCGACCAAGCTGAAGAGTGATGCTTGCGCACCTCTTCAAAACCCTAATATTCATTAACGATCGTGAGATGAGTGTCTCAAAGATCATCTCATCCGTCCAACTTCACTTTGACTTAGTTATACAACCACGGGTCGGGAGTTATTTAGTCGGTGAGGCGTCATTACCCATCACTTTACCACACTATAATGCAGTACTGCATAAAATACACACGATACTTCACAAGTATCGACTTCTGGGCGAATAACACGGTGATTATTCAATTAAGATCACATGCTATCTTTCGTGGATCCACGATCCACACATTCGAACATCAATCATGTCACAAACTAGGGGATACATCTTGGGGTATTGGTGCGGCGGTTTACGGCGTGCGGCGTGCAACGCGCCATCACAGAACGTGTCGAGGAAGTCATGGACGGTTAGAGATGAACAAGTAGAAGTGGGAAAGACTGGGTCGACGCACAACTCCACTACTCCATCACTCCACTTCCTCCACTTCCCACGAGAGACGTGAATGAGGCTCAATGACTTGTATAAATAGGTTCTCCGCCCTATTTCAAACAACAACACAAGTTCAAACGAGATAGAAAACCAAGTGTTAATACAAAAACGTATTCAAACACCCGAGCTTGCTTGCATCAATCACAAGCCTGCTCACCTTTTGTTACAAGTCATAAGCAAGCCAACACCTTCACAATCTCAACACCTTCTTAGCTTACCTCCTAAGATCAACCCCATCTCCTTCACTTTATGACCAAAACAAATGTGGGAACGGCCATTTCTTGGTTTAGGCGGACTTGCCTGATTGATCTCTCGAATCTACAAGCACTCACCGCAAAGTGCATTTGTTTAAAGGTTTAAATTCATTCCTCATCCACACCCCAAATTACCAAATTCTGCGGGAGTAGTTTTCACCCATAAACAATTGGCGACCACGGTGGGAGGTTGATCTATCGGTTGCAAAAATTGAATTCTCAATTCTTCGGTTTTCGGCTCACGATGCATCCTCATCAGAAACCACTGGCCCGGTTCGAGATACCATGGGAAGTATAGCTAGAATCTTTGGAGGATGTCTTGGCAAATCAAGCTGGTATCACCGGAAGACGCAGCGAGACATTTCGCCTTTTGAATGATATAGCAAAGACAATTACAAAAAGGATCGGCAGGCATCTACTCAAGCGGTGCAAGAAATCTTTGAATCCTTAGTCAGAGTCACACCTTTACCGGTGGAGAGGCAAAAAAGAGCGCGTAACCGCGGGAGACTCGGAAAGATGAACAATATGGTCCAGTCAACAATGAAGCTTAGAGGCAACTCCACAGAGGAGAGGACTTGTCCGGAGTACTACAACGTCTACCGGATAAAGAAATGGAGCCTGCGACTTACGGATCCCTCTTTGGAAGATTTATATCTCAAGACCCTTGTCGAAGCCGTGAAGAAATGCTTGAGGAAGGAGAGATCAATCAAGGAACACGTGAGTGAGAGGATGGGAACGTTCAATTTGATCACTCGGCGGTGATATTACAACACCTCCCATCACCGAGGCCGGAGGTTGCAAGTCTGGCATCTCATCAAGAGTAACACCTCGGTAGTCACCAGAGCAACAACTTCCACTCCTTCATCGGGACGAGGAAGGAGGGCGAGAGGAGGACCATCTCCCATTACCATTGCAGACTTGATGGAAAAGCAGGAAGTTCTTATCAAGACTCAAACCCCCTGGAGCCAACAAGGAATGAATTCAACGCACCGGAGAAGGTACTTCAATGGCACGGACCTACATGGACACGATCAAAGAAGCGACATCGATATGAGCGGTCCTATCATGGAGGCTCTACAGCTGGGACCGATCCTCACAACGATCTTCCTCAAGTCAATAGTTTCACTATGAACCAGAGGCCGGTGGATCGGGAAGTGGTTTCTCTAGTGGAAAGTTTATGCAAACTTTCACACCTCTCGAAGAATCAGCGCGCGGAGACGTTTTGCTGCAATCAACCAGAGGAAGGTCACGACCGTGACTACATGTCACCGCACGCATCAAGGATTCAGATTTCAAGACGGCCCTTATATACAGGAGCGTCTTCGAATGTGATTACTATCAAGACTTTCGGGACATCCAAGGTTCTCCCGGGCAAGGTCGTACGGAATCCTACCACAATGACCGGACTTCGAGGGAAACCAAACCAAGACATACGGAGAAGCTCCGGGAAAGAATCATACAAGTTCGTTCGTCCCACTCCCCACATGGGCGTAAATTCATGAAGAAGACCGGCTTGCATCATTGAGGGCTAAAACCCACGATGCATCTTTCTTTGACGAAGTATTCTTCTCCATCCTGTGAAGCCACGACCAACGTTCACACGAAGAGGGAGCGAACTTTGTGGCGAGTCATGACGAGAATGGGAAAAACGGTATGGCACCTTTGCCATTATCAATTAGCGGGGAGGCGCTACCAGTCTCTCCACCCAATGGAATGCTGAACAATGACAACGAACCATAAGAACAAGTGCTAGATGCTCCTGGCAAGTGCAAGATGGCACCAACTCCCTGGCCTGATGAGATTGAAATCATTGAGGAATCTCCTAGGCCTATCTCCATCGGCTCAACCTTGTGTACGGATAAACGCACGAAGCTCGTGGAACTTCTCAAAGAGTACCGGGACATATTCACTTGGAGATATGAAGAAATGCAGGATCTAAATGAAAATTGGTCACCCATCGTCTACATGTCATACCTGGACCCAAGTCGGTTAAACGGTTGTAGTTCAGACACGAGGAAAATGGATAAATCCAGGTCTGCATAGACTTGAAACTTAAACGGGTCTTTGCTCCAAAACGATCCTCCTCTACCTAACATCGACATGTTAGTAGATGCAACCGGGAGGACACGGCATGTTCTCCTCCATGGATGAATGTAGCGGCTACAACCAGGATAAGGATGTACGAGCATGATGCAAGTAAGATTGCTTTTCGAACTCCTCTCGTAAATTTTTATTATACCATACTACCATTTGGTTTAAAGAGTCTTTGGTTCAACGTATAACCGCTCTATGATGGTAATCTTCCACTGGAGCCGATACCTCAGGGGAGCAGACCTCAGAAGATAACGATGTTCAACCGTCATATCGAGCAATATCCGGGCGAGTTACTCTATCAGACAGTGGTCGAACAAGATCCGGGTGAGTCACTTTATCAGACAGCGGTACATGTTTATCACGCTATGTTGAAGAATTCGCGCTTTTGGTCATCCTCTGGAGCTGTTGAACGCTCATCTACAACAATATATGCCACGATAGAAAGAACCAGGCCTCTTAGGAAGAGCCTCATAATGTTTGTAGGGGCATATATCTCACCAACGAGGCGATACAACATTGCCTATACATAGCGGTTCCTTGAAGCGACAAGAGGAAAACCACCAAGATACAACATCCTGCGCGTCGATCAACTCCAACTCCAGTACCACATGCACGAATCCCACAATGATGAAACAACGTCCAAGATATTCCATACCTGGCTCAACAACAACCACTACGAACAAACCATGTAAACCACACTTGGGGACTAAGGCTCGGCATAAAGTTCCTTCGCGTCGAGTCAAGGAATTCTTGACATGAGAGATGTGGTCGGTCAAGAAGCATGGAATTCGCAAAGGTAAATCGAATCGAAGAGGGAAACACTTCAACACTCCCTCTAGCGAAGGGCTTCAATGGTCTATTCAAGAGTCGCCTCAACGCTCTCTCAGGACCCACGTTCGCTTGAATCCTTCAACACTCTCTCAAGGATCCACCTCAATGTTCGCACCAGAAGCCACTTTAACATCCTCTCGAGTCGTTTCAACACTCAAGATACATCAATAATCTGCGCTCTGGTCAAGTTATCTTTGATGTACTCATTGCTCAACATCGTCTCATCCATCCTTCATGAGGACCCGACGGAGCATGAAAAAGCCCCGAAGTCGATAGGAGGAGGGTTATCTGTGGGTACGGATATTTTCAAGGCGCGATGAACAACTCATCATCAATGTTCGGCATATCTTTAAAGCTTTCAACACCTCGACTTGGCACCTGACATTATCCCCGAAGACATCTCAACGGGAGTTCTTTTCTTCATTCTACAATAAAAACGAGGAGCGAGTACTTGTATAAAAACGCGTGAGATGTGTAGTCACACACGGCAGAACACACATTCACTTTGGAGTACACAAGGCTGGTATTGGGTCCAAATACCGGTGTTGATCAAGTCACAAGTCCGGTGTTGATCAAGTCTCAAGACCGGTATTGATCAAGTCACAGGTATCACTCAAGTTTCAAGTTCGGTGTTGATCGAGTCACAAGTCCGGCATTGCTCAAGCTTCAAGTCGGTATTGCTCAAGCTTCAAGTCTAGTATTGATCAAGTCACAAGTCCGGTATTGCTTAAGTTTCAAGACATTTGTTGGTCGAGGGCACGAGGCTGGTATAAAGGTGACATTCAGTCAGGCATACATGATATGGGACCCACGTTCAATCAAGCATATATGGCGGGACCATATTTATTTGCACAACACGGTTCTCTTATGTCATGGGAATCATGTTCACGAAATTCAAGCCCACGTTCGATCAAACAGGCGCAGTAGCCCACAAACAAAGCGAGGCGCGGCGGTCAGTCGATTAGGCACAACCCCACGATCGAGCGAGCGGGCGCAATAGCCTCGACCTAATCGAGGCATAACAAGGTCGATCGGCAAGACCGACATTCAAGCGGAGCAAGCACGGGTGGGCCCTCAGCAAAGCCCAGGACATAGCAAGGTCGACCGAAGTAGGCAAGACCGACATCATACTAGGGAATGCTCTCTAGATGCCTTTTGAACGTGACATACTCCAAGGACGGGATGACCCGTCTCTCCGGTAACATCTAACTTTGTCTCATAAAGTTTTATCTTTTTGTCACCATCTTATGCCTACCCCACAATAGTGTAACCATTGTGTGCTAGGCGGGGGACTTAATGTTGATGGTGGATTTTCATTTAAGGTTCAATTTGTAAAAAACCGAGAAAAATCATGCTTATTTGACATCTTGTAAAAGATAAAGCCATTTATAAGTGTTGGATACTCCCTCACTTAATTCACCAAGAATGGAGCATGTAGCAACAATCCCATTACGTGAATACATGAAATTCCTCCGAGGTTGGAGCATGTGGCAACAATCCCTTCTGTGAATTTCATATCAGCCGTGTATTTCAAGTACTCATTATCGGTGTGGCATGACGACCGAGTGTTACTCTTACGAGTAACACGAACCTCCAAGCACTATAATGAAACCATGTACGAAATACCCGTGCACAGGCCGATTCTCGGTGTGTTATACTAGCCCGAGCCCCTCTCGGTGTGTTATACTAGCCCGATTGAGCCCCTCTCGGTGTGTTATACTAGCCGATTGAGCATCAGGACTGACCGTATCGGTCCAGGATATGATCTCGATCGCAGTCATCCAACTCCATAAGCATGATAGGATGACCCCGGATCAATTCCATCACCCTCAAGCAGGTATGGAATACCCACGGCCGATCCCGCATGGTCGTTCATTGGCCTAGCCTGCCAAGAAACCGTTCATACCAAGCATTATGGACGGAAAACCCTAAATTAGGGTTTGCGGCATATTACATGTGTCGCAAAACAGTCTCAACCATCCATCTTCGGAGGTATAGATGGAGGGTGTAGATGTAGACTTAAAGGGCCCAGAGCATGTCAACACGATCACCGTGGGACCGCCTACACACTTGACCAATCGGTCAAGACCAACAATGTTTGGCCGTGACAAAATCGTCACCCAAACAAGAGATGAGCGCACGGCTTTGAAATCCAAAATTAGGGTTTCAAGTCATCACGTCGCGTCCATCTTCTCGGCACGAATGGAGGGACACCAGATTAGATTAAACAAGGGCCGGTCATACCGGCATGACCACCGTGGGCCCATCTACCTCCTCATGTGTTCGGCCAAGGCATATCATGCCCGGTCAATCAAAACGTGCGTCCAAACTAGCATGGCCGCGCCTCCCAAACCTGGCCGAGTCTTGACCGCTCAACTTCACCGGATGATTTGAGTGGCTTAGATCACGTTTTCATGGGATAGTCGGGTATAGGTGTGAACACCAGCATACCACCTACCACGCTCGGTATGATCGACCAAGACCGACCAAGATGGGTGCGTCTTAAAACGCGTGCCCAAACTAGGGATCTCACGCCGGTTTCCAACTCCTTTGCGGCAACGGATTTCGCGCAAACCGATCTCAACCACTCAACTTTACTAGGTTAAATTGGTGGCCTAGATCACGCCTCCATGGGACGGTGAGGTGTGAGGCGTGTACACCGGCATGTCGTCTACACACATGCCCGGTCGGTCCTCTCCAAATCCCTTTCCATGCTTGGTTTCGACCAAAGGCTGAAGAGTGATGCTTGCGCACCTCTTCAAAACCCTAATATTCATTAACGGTCGCAGATGAGTGTCTCAAAGATCATCTCATCCGTCCAACTTCACTGACTTGGTTATATTGTAGTTGCGGGAAATCCTACACTACACACCTCACTCGAATCCGCTTAATCAATCCATTTGAAGATGAATAATAATATGTTTTATTAATTGTTTTCATGAAAGATTTACAAAGAAATGTAGAACGAGCTAAAGAAATTACAATCACTCTTAATTCTCTCTCCTAATGACTTG
Source organism: Papaver armeniacum (assembly GCA_023531295.1). Taxonomy (NCBI): domain Eukaryota; kingdom Viridiplantae; phylum Streptophyta; class Magnoliopsida; order Ranunculales; family Papaveraceae; genus Papaver; species Papaver armeniacum. Next base: position 35,494 of record JAJJWW010017532.1, read on the forward strand.
CTTGACAATTCAAAAAGACCTCTCTCTCACAATGAGACTTACTCGACCCTTTATATAGGGTATTACATAGCGGATGACAGCCCTAAGCATCCCTTTATTTTCGGAAACGACTCGTGAATCCTCGCGAGTGTGTAAGTGCTTGTCCTCGCGACACCCCTAATTCTCGCCAAGTTTTCACACTTTCCTCATGTTTTGAATCGTCATCATCCATTACGTCATTTATTTATTTCCATGCGACTCCTTCGCGACGTGAGTCGTTTATTAATCTCGCAAAATATTCTTTGTCGCGATATTTTGGTCCTACATCTTGCCTCTTCTCATGTATTTCTGCGAAGAAGAGAGTATCATGAGAATCGATATCTTGAAATCTTGACTCATCCTTATCTGTTTTAACCCCGTAATTTTTACATAGAATTTATAATGTGATGTCTCTTCTTCCATTCCTTTCTTGACACGTTTCATCCAACTACTTATTTCTGACCATTCATGTCCCATCTCGCATTAAATGCACTTACTTTCCCAAAATCTTTCTCTCTATATATAGTTTTCTCCTCTTTCTCTTCTTCTCTTTTATTTTCTCTCTGCAACTTTCCTTCAACTTTTTTCTTCCGCAAATTGCCCACAACTCTTTGCTTCCTTTTCGATTCTTCACTTCTCCCTTCATTCCCATACCCTGATAATGGCTTCACTTGGTCGTACATACGCACCACTTTTCAATGACGTTTTCCATAAATTAAAGGAAAAAGGTTTCACTTTATCAACCATTCCAAATCAAGAATCCTCATCTATGCTTTCTGCAAATTTTTTTTCTGATCATCAATGTGATGATCAGAAAATCATAGTCTCGCTAGGTCAACTCCTCGCGGGCTCCCCATTCCTCTATATAATCCCGAAATACCATTATTTTATGAGATTCTTGCTCACGAGAAATTCTCATGGCTGTTTATCAATTGAATGGCGACTGTATTCTTTGATGCTTAGATCGCCTATCGTGGCGCCGGTAAAGGATCTTTATATCCCGATAATGTTAGAGATCCTCAATTTGCGAATTTACCAATAATTGCCGAGAAGTATCTTGTGGACAACTTCTTTGCAAATTATTCGGTCATAACTATGAGAAACGATAAATCTCATTTTGGGGTGTTCGATTGAAGAAAAATGATAACGTTGATCTTGACAATTTGCTCATCGGGACATTGACCGGCATTCGGGTAAAAATAATACCCTCGCCACTCCAAAGATGAAAAGTGGTGGGTTGTACCTCTTTTACGAGTGGACCTTATATCATGAGGCTCACATGCACTCCCAACCCAATCTCGCAATTATTATCCTTGGGAGTTTAAGTGGCCCGAGAAGACAAACAGAGGTATATTTCTCTTTTTTTTAAAAAAAAATTTGCTTTGCTATGTCTTCCATTTCTTTCATTCATTAACTTTTAGAAAATTTTTAGATCACCAGAATGAGAAAGAAATACAAAGAGAATCCACAGCCAAATATCCTGGCGATACTTCGATCGCTCACGGATGAAGTAAGAAACATTTTCTTTTGTTATTTTAAACAATATTGTTGCCTCTGTTTCTTATCTTTATTCGTGTGTGAAGATTGGTGTTGAAGAAGTTGAAACCGCAAAGATTAATGATGAAGAAGCTAATCTTTGCGAAAATTAAAGGCAAGAATAAGGCCATTTCTCGCAAGGACAAATCTTCGGGTCCATCTTCTAAAAGACGAAAAGTTCAATCTCCCTCCCATTCTAATTCCCAAGTCAGCGGAGGACTCGGAAAATGAAAATGAGATCGATATCTCTTCGCTAAGGGGACTCATTGGATACTTTCGCTATGTCGCTATTATCTCGGTATTTTCCCGATCCTATGCAAGGGTGGGAGATGATAATTTATCCGCTACTTGCGAAGCTCTCGCCAAAATCTGCGACGCCCCACTATTGGAGGACACTTTGAGTCTTTTCGCGGAATTTCTAAGAACAATGACTCCTAGTCTTTTAAATGCTCTCAATGCTTTGGTATGTTCATATTCCTTTGTTTCTTTGTGATTTCACTTTTGAGTTTTGTTTTTATTATTTCTTTATTTTGTTCTATAGTGGGGGAGAGGTTCTTTTGTTGTTGCCTCGGACCTTGAGAAGAGACGGAATAACCTTGAAAAGAAGAACCTTCAACTTAACAAGAAAGTCCGAGAATTAGAAATTGAAGTTCGTCTTCTCGCGATAAAGATGAGAGAATTCAAAATTGGAAACCGAGCTTGACTCTCTAGAAGACTAAAGTATCTACTCTTCAAAGTGCAAATCAACAACTATATGGTATAGAATTCTTTCTCTTCAAATTGTTTTCATTTTTCCATTTGTTTTTTCTACTCCTGATTTATTATTCTCGCAGACATATATAATCTCTCTGAAGAAGTCATTCTTCTTCATTCGTTTCCGAGCCTATGGATAATGATATTCTTCTTACTTATCTCAACGAATCCTTAAATAGTTCATCAAATAAAATCGATTCCCTTCCATTAAATGAACTTGAACCAAACATCGCCTCTTAGAGATTGAACATAGATCCAGTTTGAATTTAGCCAATCAATTTAAGCGAATGTACCTTGATTCCAAGAAGAAAGCCAAAACCTTAAGGAAGAAAATTAGTGATCTCATAGATGAAAAAGATCGCATTACTAACAAAGGTGCACAGGCTTTAGCAAAATTTCAAAAATCTCTCCTTGATGTGCAAGTTGAGCGAGATGAACTCCTTCGTCGAATACCATGCTTAGCGAGCGAGAAGACCAAATTCGTTCACTTTTTGTCATAAATAATGATGATGAGTTTGCACTGGGCTGCAAAGGTTCTAGATAATGCTAGAAATAACTTAGGTGTCGATGTTAGTCTTGCGCCGAGCAAACTACCTTGATCAAGGATATGATCTTTGAAAGAGAAGGTTGTTTATTACACTTCTTTACTTTTCTGTTCTTTTTCTTTTTATACTATTATCATTAACTCACTTTCTCATGTTTTCAGAATCGAAAGAGATTTGGACAAAGGATTGGAGAGCTTGAAATCGAAAAAGAACGTCTCATGAGGATCTCTCTCTTCGCGAGAATAGATATTCTAAATTGAAACGTGACAATTCCAAACTACGAGTGGCGAATTTTAATAATGATCTTTGTTCGTTTTCGCAATCAAGCTATGGAAATAGTTTGTAATGATCACAATATCCCTCTTCATTCATATCCTTTCCTTGCTGAAGAAGTTCCCGAGAACTTGCTGATAGGATCCGGAGATGCCTATATTATAATAACCGCAATCGCACGGTGTCTAACTAGTAGACAGAGGCAACTACGGGTCGTTCCCACAAGGAGCGGTGGAAATATCAATAATCAATATCTCTAATGAATTAATCAGAAATATTTTTTATGGATTTTAAGAATATAAAATGAAATAATAAAATTAAACTAAATTAAAATGGATACGATAAGAGAGAGCGTCAGTGACCAGGGTCAATGGATTCCACTACTATTTCTAATTGAGTACCGAAAAGAATTCGAATTCCAAATATGAGTTTATTTCTTTGTTCAATTGCAACACCTATTATTAAAATAACTTTCGATAATAAACTCGCATCTCCTAAGTATAACCCATCGAGTTTCCTAAGCATGGACTATCAAATTATAATGACAAGAAGATTATTGAAATAAAATAATTATCGGTTCACAATCACTCTTTGCCGTCTAAGCATAACCCATCAAATGATTTAACCTAAGCATGGATTATCAAATACTATAACAAATAAAATTGGAACACGAAATACATTTATGCATTTAGGCTTTTACTTCATTACAAAGCCGGTGGAAGAATAACAAATATTATTTATAAAATCAATAAATCATAAACATTGGATTTCGACAATTCTATTCAAAATAGCCTAATACCAAATTAATCTAAATTATTTCATAATGGTCTATGCTTGAAGTAGCTTTCTCCATGAACCCTAGTTAAAAAGTCTAACAATACATAAGTATGGGTTTCTTAAAACCCATTAAAATGAATATGTCAAGATAGAGAGATTAAACCGAATGAATCGTTTCTCTTCTCCTCTTTCTTATGCTCGATCTTTGCCGCAACACTTTTCTTCTCCTCTTTGGCTCTGTAGCCGCAGCTCTTCGTCTTCGGCCTCCCTCCAATGAACTCCAAAGCCTTCTTTTGTAGTCGACCCAAATAGGAAAGATTATCTCCTTGAATCTCGCCTCATTAACATGCTCACTCATTTTTGTCTTGGCAAATGTTGACTTTTCAAAGCATGTAGGGAACACCCATAGGTAAAGGGAGATAATGATCCCATTATATTCCCATTAAATGTCCATGTCCACTCAAATGGAAAGTGGATATATAGTTCCCAAACATAATTCCTGAATTCTGATATGCACTTACTGCCTTCAATCCCCTCTCGTTCTATGCCACATCACCTTTGACCACAACTGCTCCTTCCATGTGAAATGAACTCCACCAATTGTTATCTTTGCATGTCAATAATTCCTTCTATATAAATATAATTCTTTTCTCCTTTCCAATTAATGCCATGCATTAAAATGATATCAACATAATAGCTATATACTTTCTCATTTTCTTTACCCATTCAGGCCAGAAGATTTCACCAAAATACCAATTGTGTCCATAACAGTGTAATTATGTAGTGAAAGGGGTGTTCGTGTGACTCTTCCTCCTTGGTGTGGTGAGACAACAGGTGATTTTTTTGCCGAAAATGCCATTCTAGCTCTCATGCATTTAGCTAATTATCCTTCCAGTAATATTATTTGCTTGTAATCTCTGTAAATTGTCTAAAACAATATTATTAGCCAAAATATCAAGTCTTAGCTAATATAAATGTGGTATAAAATATAGCATTTACGTGCTTATCAACACCCCCACACTTATATTTTGCTAGTCCTCGAGCAAAACAAAAGAATTGACCGCCACAGTTGGTCATATAATAAGAGAGAGTTAGACCCGCTACACAGCTGGTCATGACTAATGCCATAAACAAGACCCGCGACAATTTTTTTTTTTTTTTTAGACCCGCTACACAGCTGATCAAGACATGCAAGAAAAAAGAAAAGACCCGCTACAATTTGGTCATAACCCTAACAATCATAATAATAATATTATTTTTTTAGACCCGCTACACAGTGGTCATTTTTTTTGTTAGACCCACTACACAGTGGTCATAAATTACAAGAAAATTCCGCAAAAGAAAAGTAAAAAAAGTTAACCATACCCCCACACTTAAACATTACATTGTCCTCAATGTAATTGAGTCATCCAACGTAAAAATTAAGATGGGAAATTCATAATATGGAAAAAAAAAAAACGAAAAGATTAAAAATATATACCTACTGGAATGTACAAAAACGGATCCCCAAATATCAACAACCTAAAAATTTGGGGATCAACCCACAGAACAATATATACAACCAATGACAACCTCAAATCCTCATTGGAAGCAACGTAAAGATATAGAGATTATCAAAAGGAAAGAGCTACCCCAAACCTAATTTTTGCAAAGGATATATCGTCAGTAGCAAAATTACCGACTCAAGTGGTTCCTTGGGGATGGGAGCTGAAACGATCCGGGAGTCATGCATGGGCAAAGAGAAGTCACGAGATGCAAAATAATCTAGTAATATTGGAGAAGCACGCGGTTCTAATCCAAAAATTAGGAATCTTAGAAAAGTTGTGCTAATAATTCTAGGTGTATTAACTTCTCCACTAGGTTTGCAAACCTGTACTAAATCATCATCATAAACATCATCAACCTGGGAATCAATAGGAATATCACAATAAAGATGATTAAAAGAAACCTTATAGATAGAGTGTAATGTCTCTAAGTCGTTAGACTTTACGGTCTCTTCGGAATTAACACATTCTTCATAAGCATCATTGTTATAGCACTGATATGTCACACCGTCTAAAAAGAATGGTGTCCTCAATCCTAAACTCATCCTTTTGAATAGGAGAGTGATCATTAAAACGATCAGGAGTTGGACTAAATACACCACTTTCACTTGGTATGACAATGTCTTTATTCCTATGATCACAACTATCAAGTTCATCATCGTTATCCATACACAATGATTCATTAGTTAAAGCGATTTCATCATAAATATCAACAGTATTAGAAAAATTAGAACTTGTCTCCTCGGTAAGACCACAATCTTTTCCGATTTGCGTTAGTTGAGCAATCGATAAAGCATTTTGTTCGGCAAGTTGACTATATGGGCATGGGATTTACTAAGCTCAGCAAAAAATAACTCATTAGCTTTGGTCATTCCCAATGTCAATATTGAGGCGTTCTAGCAAAGATAGTTGTGATGCGAGATGGGTCACAGTAAGATTGATCATCTCTCTCATACCCCGTGACTCATATGTGTGTGAATAATAACCGGGAATCGATATAATTTGTCTCATAACCTGGGTAAGGTTGGTAATGATCATAACCTTCACAAGGTCCGGAATGATCATACCTATGAGAATAATTCCAATCATTATTTACACACTCGGCAGGTTCTTGATAATGAGAAGGTGCATACGCATACTCATCATATGAAATATCAGATGACTCCTCTGTCTCAGCTCTTTTGGTAAGATTCCAAAAAGCTATAAAAGAATTCAACTCGCTGGAAACCATTATACAAAGTAATTCTCAATAACTCACCTTGCAAAAGCTTTGCGAGAATATCAAGTACTTACTTTAGGCTAGTTGTTGATTCCAATCGTCGCTCTTCAGACAAAAGTACCTGAGAAAAATCAAATAAGCTACGTAAAAAGAACTAAAAGAAAATATAAAAAAAAAAAATATCAAAAATAAGCTATGTACAGAAGAAAAATAAAAACTATTTACAAAATACCAATTACAATAATTCACAACCGCTCCCCGGCAACGGCGCCAAAAATTGATAGGATCCGGAGATGCCTATATTATAATAACCCTTGATCGCACGGTGTCTAACTAGTAGACGAGAGGCAAAACGGGTCGTTCCCACAAGGAGCGGTGGAAATATCAATAATCGTATCTCTAATGAATTAATCAGAAATATTTTTATGGATTTTAGGAATATAAAATGAAATAATAAAATTAAACTAAATTAAAATGGATACGATAAAGAGAGCGTCGGTGACCGGGTCAATGGATTCCACTACTATTTCTAATTGAGTACCGAAAAGAATTCGAATTCCAAATATGAGTTTATTTCTTTGTTCAATTGCAACACCTATTATTAAAATAACTTTCGATAATAAACTCGCATCTCCTAAGTATAACCCATCGAGTTTCCTAAGCATGGACTATCAAATTATAATGACAAGAAGATTATTGAAATAAAATAATTATCGGTTCACAATCACTCTTTGCGTCGTCTAAGCATAACCCATCAAATGATTTAACCTAAACATGGATTATCAAATACTATAACAAATAAAATTGGAACACGAAATACATTTATGCATTTTAGGCTTTACTTAATACAAAGCCGGTGGAAGAATAACAAATATTATTTATAAAATCAATAAATCATAAACATTGGATTTCGACAATTCTATTCAAAATAGCCTAATACCAAATTAATCTAAATTATTTCATAATGGTCTATGCTTGAAGTAGCTTTCTCCATGAACCCTAGTTACGAAAAGTCTAACAATACATAAGTATGGGTTTCTTAAAACCCATTAAAATGAATATGTCAAGATAGAGAGATTAAACCGAATGAATCGTTCTCTTCTCCTCTTTCTTATGCTCTGATCTTTGCCGCAACACTTTTCTTCTCCTCTTTGGCCCTGTAGCCGCAGCTCTTCGTCGTCGGCCTCCCTCCAATGAACTCCAAAGCCTTCTTTTGTAGTCGACCCAAATGGGAAGATTATCTCCTTGAATCTCGCCTCATTAACATGCTCACTCATTTTTGTCTTGGCAAATGTTGACTTTTCAAAGCATGTAGGGAACACCCATAGGTAAAGGGAGATAATGATCCCATTATATTCCCATTAAATGTCCATGTCCACTCAAATGGAAAGTGGATATATAGTTCCCAAACATAATTCCTGAATTCTGATATGCACTTACTACCTTCAATCCCCCTCTCGTTCTATGCCACATCACCTTTGACCACAACTGCTCCTTCCATGTGAAATGAACTCCACCAATTGTTATCTTTGCATGTCAATAATTCCTTCTATATAAATATAATTCTTTTCTCCTTTCCAATTAATGCCATGCAATAAAATGATATCAACATAATAGCTATATACTTTCTCATTTTCTTTACCCATTCAGGCCAGAAGATTTCACCAAAATACCAATTGTGTCCATAACAGTGTAATTATGTAGTGAAAGGGGTGTTCGTGTGACTCTTCCTCCCTTGGTGTGGTGAGACAACAGGTGATTTTTGCCGAAAATGCCATTCTAGCTCTCATGCATTTAGCTAATTATCCTTCCAGTAATATTATTTGCTTGTAATCTCTGTAAATTGTCTAAAACAATATTATTAGCCAAAATATCAAGTCTTAGCTAATATAAATGTGGGTATAAAATATAGCATTTACGTGCTTATCA
>JAJJWW010017533.1:0-62033 GCA_023531295.1 Papaver armeniacum
AAGTACGAGAGGAACGACATCTTTCTTACCACTTTACTACAACTTTCAAAATCACATCCTTTGGCGTGACTTGGGCGGTCGTTGGGAAGTTTGGCGCAATTGGTGGGACCGGTGTGGTTGGGAGATTGGAGAGGCGGCGCGAGCTTGATGGGACCGATGTAAACAAGGAGGGAGTAGGTGTTTCTCTGAGATAGCAAAGTTTCCTTATTTTGCCTTCCTTCACGCGGCTTCAATCGGGGGCATCATCCATGCCAAAATGGAAGCGTTATGTGTCATTGCTTCCTTTCCTTTTTTAAGGTTCCGTATTCTACCCAACGTGTAATTGTACCGCCTCCCTTGTTTGAGAAAAGGTTCTTCTTGTTGAGTTTCTTTCTTTGCCTAGAGACGAATCATCCTCAACGGCAGCAGATTCTCCAAGTGAAGGCGCGAGGTCGACTCTTGCAAAAGCACCCCGTAGGGTTATTCGGGCTAAGAAGATCATGCTAGGTATGTTTTCTTCTTCTTCTGTTCGTGTTATCCTCTTTTTATATGTGTATAGATATGATGGAACTTGATCATTTCCCCATCTTTTGCGGTGTATGATGGGACCCTCGAGAGAAGACGGCCGCGCCTTTGCTCTTCGGAGAAGGACTTGAACTTGGCGGAGATCGATATTCTTCTCTTGAGGAGGCATTGGTTGGATTGAATATCAGTTCCATGAAGCTAGTGAAATAATTAAGGACATCCCTTCCATCTATCCCCATGAAGACAGTGCATGTTCGGACTTTCTTGAGTTCGGTGAGCATGGAGGAGGGCGAGAGAACGAGGAAGAGTCTTGGCATGTCGAGAGGTTTCGGTGTGGCAAAGCCTTTCCTCGATCCGGGTATGGGCGGATCGGCTGTTCTAGGTTGAAGGCGACGCGGAAAGCGAACGTGTGGGGTCTTAGAGGAGAGCGCCATGATTCTTGACTGCGATGCGGATAAATCAAAAAACTCTCCAGAAGTGTCTTGAAAACTTCGAAGGAGCATATGACGGAAACACTTAATACCCTTTGAAGTTGATGCCAAGGTGTCGTTGAGATGTCTGGAGGGTCATGGTGGCGTATCCGGACCGGTCGTCGGGGAGGACACATTGCTGTGCATTTGTGGTTGCTTTGGGATGGGACGCCGAGGTTGCTGCCGCTAACACCGTTGAATGGAACTTGTTGCCCGATGGATTCTTGGGGGAAGTGCTTGAAGATAGTCTTACCCGAGGGGACTTGTGCTCCATCCTTCGAGGGCTAGTTCTTCCTTTTGTTATTTACGTTAGTTTGCTTTAGTTCCCCTGATGCCTTTTTTTTTTTCCGCAAACTCATCTTTACCTTCTTCTTCATCAGTCAACATTTTGCTTCATATATATTTTTTTTTGAAAGAGGTTGTGGTATGATGGCTCCACAATGGTTTTCTGGGTTTATCTGATGTATTTCTATGATATCCCAGAGAATTTGCTTGGAAAAGAGATGTATTTATGCTCTTTTTTTTTGACGGGAAAGGGAATCCCAGGAAAAAAAATACAAACAGTGTATTCATCTTGGGGGAGTACAACTACTAAGAGGAATTGTTAAGGAAATACTAAAGGGGGGAGTGATTGGGAGGTACAGCGTTTTAGGGATTGGAGACCTTGAGCCATCGCGTGAGTGAATTATCACGCCTTGGGGTGTGTTCCATTGATGAGCTTGCAATATCCTCCCAAAAAGGGTATCCGCAACCTGATACATCTCGTCTTCTCTTTCATCGGGCGAATCGGTTTGAATAGCCATTTTACCGTCATCATCCCAACTTGAAACGAGCTTTCCTTAACAACTACATCTTCGATTGAAAAACGGGTTCGGTACGTCGTGCAACCGTTTGAGTCTTGGCTTCGTTGGTTTCAATAGAAGTTTCCAAGCTTCTTGCAAAGTGTTCAAATGGTCTGACTCCCCATTCACATTTCTTGACGAGCGTTCGTGCCGCACGCCGAGTCCCCATGACAGAATGGGGGAAGGAAAGACCCAGTTTGCGTAAAAGGTTGCTTGGCCGACTTACTTAAATTTGAAAACCATGAGCTAGCACCAACGGGTCCTCTCAGGATGTCCGGGGTTCCTTCAATAGCTCGTTGATGCGATAACCGGTGGGATGATTTGTTGGGAATTCCTTCGGGCGTGGACGTCGGCGAGTAGGGTGTACATCCAATTTCGCTTTGTTGTCGAGCACCCACAAGCGTCCCAATATCATGTCATGATCTAGTTCTTTGACAATATGGAATTTTCTATGTGTTATAGCGTCTCCCATCTTGATCTCTAGGTTGGTGTAGCTATGCGCGTTCAAAGTTTCTCCTCTCAAGTTCTTAATCACGGACGGGGAATAGGTAGCGTCTTGTTTTGTAAATCCTGCTGCCTTTAGTGTCTTGAAAGTAATGATGTTGTGGTCAGAGGCCGTGTCGATGAGCGTATCGTCAAATTCGTTACCTCTTAAACGGGACGTGGTCAGCAGTCCCCAGTTCTCCTTTTCGTTCCCGTTTAGAAAGCTTGGGCCCCGGCGTGGTTTCCGAGGAGAGAAAAAGTCGTTTGCCGGATACAACACGATTGAGAGATGCGAAAATATCTTGGCATGTACCTTGGAAAGATAGAGAATTTCGCATACATGTTGCATCATGGATTGTGCAGTCTCGTGCACGGAGTCCCCGGAGGACCTTCAGTTTCTTATTGGGAGTGGGTCTCGATGCACTCTTTCGTGTCTGGTTGGAGTCCTCCGCTTCTATACTTTCTTTGAAAATATGCTTTGAGTCCATTGCAATCGGCTGGCCGGGTGGTGAACGAATGTGGTAGTGGCGTGCTTGGGGTTCGCCATCTCGGCCTCGGTTGGTGGACGTCGAGAGGTGGCGATCGATAATATCATCTTGAACCCGGGCTTCTAGGAGGTCAATCACCTCCTCGATGGGAAACGGGAAATCAAGGGTATTTCCTTCCGGTCTCATGATCCGCATGGGAGTTTTAGTGACGGTCTTTCGTGACGGGGTTCAGATTGCGCTAGCGCTTCACGTTTTGGTGGTGGCTCGTAGTTGGGGAGCTTTCCTTTTTCCCCTTTCGTTTACTATGTTCACGGAGGATGAGCCGAGCATTAAATTGCTTCTTTGATGAGGCGTCTACTTGTTGATGGTGGGTTTTCATTTGAGGTTAAATTTGTAAAAACCGGAAAAAAATCATGCGCCGACATCTTGTAAAAGATAAAGCCATTTATAAGTGTTGGATACTCCCTCACTTAATTCACCAAGAATGGAGCATGTGGCAACAATCCCATTCAGAATACATGAAATTCCTCCGAGGTTGGAGCATGTAGCAACAATCCCATCTGTGAATTTCATATCGCCTTGTATTTCCGGTACTCATTATCGGTGTGGCATGACGACCGAGTGTTACTCTTACTGAGTAACACGAACCTCCAAGCACTATAATGAAACCATGTACGAAATACCCGTACAGTGACTCTCGGTGTGTTATACTAGCCCGATTGAGCCCCTCTCGGTGTGTTATACTAGCCCGATTGAGCATCCGGTTGACCGTATCGGTCCGGATATGATCCGATCGCGATCATCCAACTCCATAAGCATGATTGGATGACCCCGGATCAATTCCATCACCCCCAAGCGGTATGGAATACCCACGGCCGACCCCGCATGGTCGGTCATTGGCTAGCTTAAGAAACCGTTCATACCAAGCATTATGGACGGAAAACCCTAAATTAGGGTTTGCGGCATATTACATGTGTTGCAAAGCGGTCTCAACCATCCATCTTCGCGGGTATAGATGGAGGGTGTAGATGTAGATTCAAAGGGGCCAAAGCATGTCAACACGATCACCGTGGGCCCGCCTACACACTTGACCAATCGGTCAAGACCAACCATGCTTGGTTGCAACAAATTCGTACGCCCAAATGGAGCATGGTCACACGGCTATGAAAGCCAAAATTAGGGTTTCAAGCCATCACGAGCGTCCATCTTCTCCGTCACGAATGGAGGGTCACAGATTAGATTAAAGCGAGTCCGGTCATACCGGCATGACCACCGTGGGCCCGTCTATCCCTCACTTGATCGGCCAAGGCATATCATGCACGGCCATCCCAAAACGTGCGTCCAAACTTGCGTGGTCACACCTCCCAAACCACAAACCGATCTCGACCACTCAACTTCGCCGGACGATTTGGATGGCTCGGATCACGTTTTAATGGGATATTCAGGTATAGGCGTGAACACCAGCCTACCACCTTCACGCCAGGCCAATCGACCAAGTCCGACCAAGATTGGTCGTCTTGGAACGCGCGCTGAAAGAGGGCGTGATGAGCGGCCCTTGCGGCATTGGTTTTCTATCGCAAATTGATCTCGACCACTCGATTTCCGGATGAATTGAGTGACCCCGGATCATACTTTCGTGAGGGAATGGAGTATGGCGCCTACACCGTCATGCCATCTACACGCATGTATGGTCGGCTTTGCCAAAATTGTATCCCATGCTTGGTTTGACCAAGGTGAAGAGTGATGCTGCGCACCTCTTCAAAACCTAATTTCATTAACGGTCGCGAGATGAGTGTCTCAAAGATCATCTTATCCGTCCAACTTCACCGACTTGGTTATACAACCCCAGTCGGGAGTTAATTGGTGAGTGAGGCGTCATTACCCATCACTTTACCACACCATGATGCGATGCACTGCATAAAATACACACGATACTTCACAAGTATCGACTTCCCCGAATAACGCGGTTATTCAATTGACATTACATGCTATCTTTCTTTCGTGGATCCACGATCCACACATTCAGGACATCAATCATGTCACAAGGCGGGGGATACATGCGGGGTATTGGTCGGCGGTTTACGGCGTGCGGCGTGCAACGCGCCATCACAAGAACGTGTTAGGAAGTCATGGACGGTTAGAGATGAACAGGAGAAGTGGGCAAGGCTGGTCGTGTGGCACCAACGCACAACTCCACTACTCCATCACTCCACTTCCTCCACTTCCCACGAGAGACGTGAATAAGGCTCAATGACTTGTATAAATAGGTTCTCCGCCCTATTTCAAACAACAACACAAGTCAGGCGAGACAGAAAACCAAGTGTTAATACAAAACGTAAAACACCCAGAGCTTGCTCGGCATCAATCACAAGCCTGCTCACCTTTCTGTTGCAAGTCATAAGCAAGCCAACACCTTCACAATCTCAACACCTTCTTCGCTTCCCTCCCTAAGATCAACCCCATCTCCTTCACTTTGTGACCGAAACAAGTCTGGAACGGCCATTTCTTGGTTTTAGGCCGGACTTGCCTGAGATTGATCTCTCGAATCTACAAGCACTCACCGCGCGAGTGCATTTGTTTAAGGTTTAAATTCATTCCTCATCCACACCCAAAATTACCAAATTCTGCGGAGTAGTTTTCACCCATAAACAATTGGCGACCACGGTGGGAGGTTAATCTCTCGGTTGTAAAGTCAATTTCTTCCAAATCCGATTCAATTTTATCAATTTCAAAAAGGGTAGATCTTAGAATCAATTCAATCAACAATTCATTTCAAAATGGTGGAATTAAGGTGCGGATCGGCAATCAATTACGATGGGGCTAGTGTGGATAACAATCCCGGTGTCGAAGTACCGTCAGTGGAGCTACCGTAGCCAACACATCTCGAGGAGTCGTTACCTCTATCACCAACACTAACGGAGACGGGAGACACCCCCGTAGGTGTAACGCCTCCCATCACGAGCCGGAGGCAGCCGCAAATCCGGCATCTCCTCAAGTGTAACACCTCCGGTGGTCACCGAGCAACAACTTTCACTCCCCATCGGGACGAGGAGCCGGGAGGCACAAGAGGAGGACCACCGTCTATTACCATTGCGAGACTTGATGGAGAAACAGGGGAAGTTCTTGCTAAGACTCAAGCAGAGATATGGCCGCAACTCGAAGGAGGTACTCACTTTCCTCAAGACCTTGGTGAACGATTGCCGCAAGATTCACGTCAATCTTTGGAGCCAACAAGAAGTGCCTTCAATTCACCGGAGCGGGCGTTTCCACTCGGACCCACATGAGTGAAGAAGCTCGTGTTGCTCTGAATGTTCAAGAGAAAGGGACCGGACACCCAACTTCATCACACGTGAGGATCTAGAACGACTCCTTCAAAGCCGAGGCAAAGGAAATCGACGGATGCACATCAACACCAACCTCCATACCCTCAAGATATGCAACGAATCCCTCTTCCAGAGGTTACACCTCTCCCAGTTCTCCCTCTACGAGAAGTCGGTAATGCTCGTGAACATGTCTCTCGATTCTTGGAATCCTTGGGGAACATGAATACAATCATGTTCTGCGCTGAAAGAATTCTCGAAATCACTTACGGGAGGCGTACACAGTACAACAACATCGCGCCTAACAACATATCCAAGCTGGAGCGAGATGGTCGGTGCTTTCTACGAAAGTATTTCTTCGTGTACGAACAAATCACCTTTTCGGATCTAGGAAGAATTCTTGGCGGAACAACGAGCATCCTAACGACTTCGTCAAAAGGTTGAGAACTCAAGCGTTTGGATTGTCACGGCCGAACGTCACCGAACGACAATTGGTGGAGTTGTGCATCAACGGGATGATACCCATATACCGCGCTCTGTTAGAGAATCTGGGCTTTCAAACGTTCTCTGAACTCCATGAAGCTGCCAAACGTTCAGCAACAACTGCACCGGCATTGCTAGAAAGAACCAGAGTTGTTCGAAGTGAAGATTCACGTGAAAGTCGAGGAAGCAGGCGCCTCACGAACAAGCAATACAACACCGGTCCTTCTGTGAGTGTAGTGGGCGGAGGAGAGAAAAGGAAAGCTCCAGTGACGGAACAACAAACCAAGCGGACATCCCCGGCACACAAGACTTCGTCTCGAAAAGGAGCAGACAAAACTCCTGCACAAAACACTAAAGACACGGGTTTTCCTTTTCCCATGAATGAAGTGATAGAGCTCTTGGAAGCGTGGATCCAAGACGACGCCGTAAAGTTGCCCCCTATCAGACGTCCTCCAACCGAAGAAGAAATGGCAGATCCCAGATATTGTTGCTACCACAGGTTCGTCCATCATCCAACCAAAGATTGCAACAGGTTGAAACAGATATTCAGGGAAAAGGTAGAGACAGGGGAACTCCATCTTGGAAACGAAGGTGTTCATAGAGACCCTCTACCTATCAGGAACTGCATGATTTGCAGGGATTACATTCGCAAGACCGTACAATCTATGATGGAGCACATATGTGAAATCTTGTACTTTCTCAAAGGACAGCGTCAAGACATATTTGCGGCCCTCAACCACGTTGTGTCGGGTAGGCGTTTGTATCCGGTAGCGAGTCCGGGAACCCCGAGTCTTTCACGAAGGGCGTGAGCAATGGAAGAAGCTGGGGACTCCTAACTGTCACTCGTTTGAGAGACGTTGAGTTCGATAACGCGTTGATTGATACGGCTTCGAATTTAACATCATTACCGTCAAGGCCTTGAGAGCGGCAAAGATTTCGAAGCGGGAAGCTACTCGTCACCGATTGTGGTTAAAGATTCGACGGGAGAGCCCGAGAGATGCATATGGATACATCGATCTTGAAGTCAAATTGGGTGATGCCTCGACGCAAGCAAAGTTATACATAGTCAAAGATCATCCCAACTACGACATGATCCTAGGACGTTCTTGGATGCATGACAACAAAGCAATACTAGGAGTATGTCCTCTGCCGGTTTCGATACCTGAAAGAATCTCCAACACGCCTTCGGACCTCGATGGCATGTCTATTGCCGCACCTGACAACTTACCAATGTGACACAACTTCCCGGAGAGAGCCTGTCAGCATACATTGAAAAGTTCCGATCTCAAGTAAGTCTCGCCACGCAACCTTCTTTACAACCTACAGCCCCTCGTTCTGACAAGTCCTGGGGACTGACTCCAACCAACGAACCAACCCCGACTAAGAGATGTGAATGGGAAGCCGGCCCTTTCAAACGTTTTATCAAGAGTGTAGAGGTTGTCTTGGTCAAAGACGATAAGATGAAGGTCCAAGTATTTGCACGTTCAAACCCGTTTGGGATTGGAGATCTGGTGACGAAGACGGCTACATTCAAAGTCGGGAGCATGACGGTGAAAATGACCACTCCACCCGACTCACCCACCGAAAGAGAAGATGAACCGTACACAGTAGCGAGATGTTATCCTAGGCGGCTCTTGCGCAAGCTCATCAACAACGATAAACTAGAAGGCATAACAATTCACTCAAAATGGCTCAAACCCTACCGAACTTAAGACATTTGTGCTACCACTTTCAAAGCATCCTCCACCCTTTGAAAACGTTGTGCTATTTTTTTTCAGCGTGTTTCCTTTTACAATTTCATGTCATATTTGTAATTTCCCAGAAAATGATTGCAATACTTGCATTCATAGTTAGGGTTTCAATTTTCAATTTTCAATTTAGTTGAAACACTATTTCCATCGAGAACCTCTTTACTCACACAAAGTCTGAGTCGGCCTAAATCAATCCTTTGGAGCAAGAAAGGAAACCCTAAGCAAACATCTCACGGGAAGAAGGAAATAGAACATGTGCACAAAGGAAAATGATTTGAGACATATGCTGACAAAGTCGGGAAGATCTTGCATCGGGAACACGAGTCCGTAAGTATTCCATTGTGACATTACTTCTTTTATCACAAAGAATTACGAGTGAAGGCACACCCTTACGCCCGAGAAGATTCGATTTGCGGTCTTGGCAAAGGGTTATAAAAAAAAAAAAAACTTTATTCAAACAATCAAATGGAAGAAAAACCTTGAACCCGCCGCCACCGAGTACAAGGAAGATGTTCGAGTGTACAAAATATACTTGGAAAGAAGAAAAAAAGAAAAGAGGTTTTAGTCGCCAAGAGGGTCGACCTCTTTGCACTGCCGCCAGTTGGGTTCTTCTCCATCACTGTTGATGCTCCCCTCTCGGATCTCCCTCAGCTTCTGCATCAGGCATCTCCGCAGCATCGCGCTCCATCCCAACATCATCAGCGGGAGTATCAAAAGGCACATCAATATTAGGGCCACGCGATTGCTTTCAAATGTTCGGGTTCGTGCAGTATCGGAATCAAGAATTATCACGCCGTCCTGGACCGGGTAATCACACTTGCCTTCATTCGGAGGTCGTTCGTGCTCAACTCTCCGCCTCTTCAACCTCGATGCAAATCTCCCTGCCCTTGCGCTTACTAGTGTCTGTAGCGTTTCCTCGCGCCTCCACCGCTCCTCCATGTCAATCGCAGCTGAAAGTGCACAGATACGTCCTCTTGCAATACGAAGGTGTGAAATAGACATCCCCTGTATAGCACGGCCGACTTCGCGAAGCGAAGATCGATCTTAGCCATTACATCTTCGTGTGCACGGTTTTCGGGCTTGTCAACTTCGAAACTTCTTTACGGGAAGCAACAGAATGATCGTCGGCCGCTTCCATGATAAGCGCAAAGGAGGGGAGGTTATGAGCGCACAAAAAAAAATATCAAATCAATCGATCGAGTTAATCGGAAGATCGAACAATACGAGATGTAGAATAAACGACCGCGAGAGATGATTCTTTATAATCTCACAAGTCGACGGAATCCCAAGAGGAAAAGAAGTCTTTACTTGCCACCTATGAAGGCTGCTAATTCGGGATAACAATCAACGAGGCTTATCGAGATATACGAGGGAAGACGTGTATGATAAAAAAGTACACATGAAAAAGGGACCGAGCTCGAGATATATGCAAGAGGAACCAAAGCGACTCACCGGACCAAGTCTGTTTCCTTTCTTGAGAACCAACCGAGTTCGAGGCAACGCTGACGATGTGAAACTATCCGGTAAATATGTATTCACTTTAGCTTGGTCATTTCGGTATATAAATATGCCACCATCTCATGCCTACCCCATAATAGTGTAACCATTATGTGCTAGGCGGGGGACTTAATGTTGATGGTGGGTTTTCATTTGAGGTTAAATTTGTAAAAACCGAGGAAAAAAATCATGCGGCTGACATCTTGTAAAAGATAAAGCCATTTATAAGTGTTGGATACTCCCTCACTTAATTCACCAAGAATGGAGCATGTGGCAACAATCCCATTCGTGAATACATGAAATTCCTCCAGGTTGGAGCATGTGGCAACAATCCCATCTGTGAATTTCATATCGGCCTTGTATTTCCGGTACTCATTATCGGTGTGGCATGGCGGCGAGTGTTACTCTTACAGAGTAACACGAACCTCAAGCACTATAATGAAACCATGTACGAAATACCCGTACATGGCAGTGACTCTCGGTGTGTTATACTAGCCCGATTGAGCCCCTCTCGGTGTGTTATACTAGCCGATTGAGCATCGGATTGACCGTATCGGTCAGGATATGATCGATGATCATCCAACTCCATAAGCATGATTGGATGACCCCGGATCAATTCCATCACCCTCAAGCGGTATGGAATACCCACGGCCCGACCCGCATGGTCGGTCATTGGCCTAACTTGCCAAGAAACCGTTCATACCAAGCATTATGGACGGAAAACCTAAATTAGGGTTTGCGGCATATTACATGTGTTGCAAAGCAGTCTCAACCATCCATCTTTGCGGTATAGATGGAGGGTGTAGATGAAGATTCAAAGGGCCCGAGCATGTCAACACGATCACCGTGGGCCGCCTTACACACTTGACCAATCGGTCAAGACCAACCATGCTTGGTTGTGACAAATTCGTGCGCCCAAACAAGAGCATGGTCACACGGCTATGAAAGCCAAAATTAGGGTTTCAAGCCATCACGAGCGTCCATCTTCTCCGTCACGAATGGAGGGTCACAGATTAGATTAAGCAGGTCCGGTCATACCAGCATGACCATCGTGGGCCCATCTATCCCCTCACTTGATCGGCCAAGGCATATCATGCTGGCCATCCCAAAACGCACGCTCAAACTTGCGTGGTCACACCTCCCAAACCACAAACCGATCTCGACCACTCAACCCGGCGGACGATTTAGATGGCTCGGATCACGTTTTAATGGGATATTCGGTATAGGCATGAACACCAGCCTACCACCTTCACGCCAGGCCAATCGGCCAAGTCAGACCAAGATTGGTCGTCTTGGAACGCGCGCTGAAGAGGGCGTGATGAGCGGCCCTTGCGGCATTGGTTTTCTATCGCAAATTGATCCCGACCACTCGATTTCATAGGATGAATTGAGTGACCCAGATCATACTTTCGTGAGGGAATGGAGTACAGGCGCCTACACCGTCATGCCGTCTACACGCATGTATGGTCGGCCTGGCCAAAATTGTATCCCATGCTTGGTTTCGACCAAGGTGAAGAGTGATGCCTGCGCACCTCTTCAAAACCCTAATTTCATTAACGGTCGCGAGATGAGTGTCTCAAAGATCATCTTATCCGTCAACTTCACCGACTTGGTTATACAACCACAGTCGGGAGTTAATTGGTGAGTGAGGCGTCATTACCCATCACTTTACCACACCATGATGCGATACACTGCATAAAATACACACGATACTTCACAAGTATCGACTTCTGAATCTTGTGATTATTCAATTGCATTACATGCTATCTTTCTTTCGTGGATCCACGATCCCACATTCAGAACATCAATCATGTCACAAAGCGGGGATACATCGGGGTATTGGTGCGGCGGTTTACGGCGTGCGGCGTGCAACGCGCCATCACAAGAACGTGTTAGGAAGTCATGGACGGTTAGAGATGAACGGGAGAAGTGGGCAAGGCGGGTCGTGTGGCACCGACGCACAACTCCACTACTCCATCACTCCACTTCCTCCACTTCCCACGAGAGACGTGAATAAGGCTCAATGACTTGTATAAATAGGTTGTCCGCCCTATTTCAAACAACAACACAAGTCCAGACGAGACAAAAAATCAAGTGTTAATACAAAACGTATTCCAACACCCAGAGCTTGCTGGCATCAATCACAAGCTTGCTCACCTTTCTGTTACAAGTCATAAGCAAGCCAACACCTTCACAATCTCAACACCTTCTTCGCTTCCCTCCCTAAGATCAACCCCATCTCCTTCACTTTGTGGCGAGAGAAACAAGTCTGGAACGGCCATTTCTTGGTTTAGGCCGGACTTGCACTGATTGATCTCTCGAATCTACAAGCACTCACCGCGCGAGTGCATTTGTTTAAGGTTTAAATTCATTCCTCATCCACACCCCAAATTACCAAATTCTGCGGGAGTAGTTTTCACCCATAAACAATTGGCGACCACGGTGGGAGGTTAATCTCTCGGTTGTAAAGTCAATTTCTTCCAAATCCGATTCAATTTTATCAATTTCAAAAAGGGTAGATCTTAGAATCAATTCAATCAACAATTCATTTCAAAATGGTGGAATTAAAGGTGCGGATCGGCAATCAATTCGATGGGGCTAGTGTGGGTAACAATCCGGTGTCGAAGTACCGTCGGTGGAGCTACCGTAGCCAACACATCTCGAGGAGACGTTACCTCTATCACCAACACCTAGCGGAGCAGGAGACACCCCGTAGGTGTAACGCCTCCCATCACCGAGCGAGAGCGGCGCAAATCCGGCATCTCCTCAAGTGTAACACCTCCGGTGGTCACCGAGCAACAACTTTCACTCCCCCATCGGGACGAGGAGCCGGAGGCACAAGAGGAGGACCACCGTCTATTACCGTTGCGAGACTTGATTGAGAAACAGGAAGTTCTTGCTAAGACTCAAACAGATATGGCCGAAACTCAGAAGGAGGTATTCACTTTCCTCAAGACCTTGACTGAACGATTGCCGCAAGATTCACGTCAATCTTTGGAGCCAACAAGAAGTGCATTCAATTCACCATGAGCAGGCGTTTCCACTCGGACCCACATGAGTGAAGAAGCTCGTGTTGCTCCTGAATGTTCAAGAGAAAGGGACCGGACACCCAACTTCATCACACGTGAGGATCTAGAACGACTCCTTCAAAGCCGAGGCAAAGGAAATCGACGGATGCACATCAACACCAACCTCCATACCCTCAAGATATGCAACGAATCCCTCTTCCAAGAGGTTACACCTCTCCCAGTTCTCCCTCTACGACAGTCTTGGTAATGCTCGTGAACATGTCTCTCGATTCTTGGAATCCTTGGGGGAACATGAATACAATCATGTTCTGCGCCTGAAAGAATTCTCGAAATCACTTACGGGGAGGGCGTACACTTGGTACAACAACATCGCGCCTAACAACATATCCAACTGGAGCGAGATGGTCAGTGCTTTCTCGAGAAAGTATTTCTTCGTGTACGAACAAATCACCTTTTCGGATCTAGGAAGAATTCTTGACGGAACAACGAGCATCCTAACGACTTCGTCAAAAGGTTCAGAACTCAAGCGCTGGATTGTCACGACCCGAACGTCACCGAACGACAATTGGTGGAGTTGTGCATCAACGGGATGATACCCATATACCGCGCTCTGTTAGAGAATCTGGGATTTCAAACGTTCTCTGAACTCCATGAAGCTGCCAAGCGTTCAGCAACAACTGCACCGGCACTACTAGAAAGAACCAGAGTTGTTCGAAGTAAGATTCACGTGAAAGTCGAGGGAGCAGGCGCCTCACGAACAAGCAATACAACACCGGTCCTTATGTGAGTGTAGTGGGCGGAGGAGAGAAAAGGAAAGCTCCAGTGACGGAACAACAAACCAAGCGGACATCCCCGGCACACAAGACTTCGTCTCGAAAAGGAGCAGACAAAACTCCTGCACAAAATACTAAAGACACGGGTTTTCCTTTTCCCATGAATGAAGTGATAGAGCTCTTGGAAGCGTGGATCCAAGACGACGCCGTAAAGCTGCCCCCTATCAGACGTCCTCCAACCGAAGAAGAAATGGCAGATCCCAGATATTGTTGCTACCACAGGTTCGTCCATCATCCAACCAAAGATTGCAACGAGGTTGAAACAAGATATTCGGGGAAAAGGTAGAGACGAGGGGGGAACTCCGGCTTGGAAACGAAGGTGTTCATAGAGACCCTCTACCTATCGGGAAGCCGCATGATTTAAGGGATTACATTTCGCAAGACCGTACAATCTATGATGGAGCACATATGTGAAATCTTGTACTTCTCCAAAGGACAGCGTCAAGACATATTTGCGGCCCTCAACCACGTTGTGTCGGGTAGGCGTTTGTATCCGGTGGCAGAGTCAGGAACCCCAGTCTTTCTGAAGGACGTGAGCAATGGAAACTGGGGACTCCTAACTGTCACTCGTTTGAGAGACGTTGAGTTCGATAACGCGTTGATTGATAAGGCTTCCGAATTTAACATCATTACCGTCAAGGCCTTGAGAGCGGCAAAGATTTGAAGCGAGGAAGCTACTCGTCACCCGATTTGTGGTTAAAGATTCGGCGGGAGAGCCCGAGAGATGCATATGGATACATCGATCTTGAAGTCAAATTGGGTGATGCCTCGACGCAAGCAAAGTTCTACATAGTTAAAGATCATCCCAACTACGACATGATCCTAGGACGTTCTTGGATGCATGACAACAAAGCAATACTAGGAGTCTGTCCTCTGCCGGTTTCGATACCTGAAAGAATCTCCAACATGCCTTCCGGACCTCCTGATGGCTGTCTATTGCCGCACCAGCATCTTACCAATGTGACGCAACTTCGTAAATTGATCCCGACCACTCGATTTCACCGGATGAATTGAGTGACCCAGATCATACTTTCATGAGGGAATGGAGTACAGGCGCCTACACCGTCATGCCGTCTACACGCATGTATGGTCGGCCTGGCCAAAATTGTATCCCATGCTTGGTTTCGACCAAGCTGAAGAGTGATGCTTGCACACCTCTTCAAAACCCTAATTTCATTAACGGTCGCAGATGAGTGTCTCAAAGATCATCTTATCCGTCCAACTTCACCGGCTTGGTTATACAACCCCGGCCGGGGAGTTAATTGGTCGGTGAGGCATAATTACCCATCACTTTACCACACCATGATGCGTACTGCATAAAATACACACGGTACTTCACAAGTATCGACTTCTGAATAACGCGAGTTATTCAATTCGACGATTACATGCTATCTTTCTTTCGTGGATCCACGATCCCACATTCAGGACATCAATCATGTCACAAACTGGGGGATACATGTTGGGGTATTGGTGCGGCGGTTTACGGCGTGCGGCGTGCAACGCGCCATCACAAACGTGTCGGGAAGTCATGGACGGTTAGAGATGAACAGGGGAGAAGTGGGCAAGGCGGTCGTGTGGCACCGACGCACAACTCCACTACTCCATCACTCCACTTCCTCCACTTCCCACGAGAGACGTGAATAAGGCTCAATGACTTGTATAAATAGGTTCTCAGCCCTATTTCAAACAACAACACAAGTTCAGACGAGACAGAAAACCAAGTGTTAATACAAAACGTATTCCAACACCCGAGCTTCTTTGGCATCAATCACAAGCTCGCTCACCGTTCTATTACAAGTCATAAGCAAGCCAACACCTTCACAATCTCAACACCTTCTTCGCTTCCCTCCCTAAGATCAACCCCATCTCCTTCACATTGTGACCGAAACAAGTCTGGAACGACCATTTCTTGGTTTAGGCCGGACTTGCACCACATTGATCTCTCGAATCTACAAGTACTCACCGCGCGAGTGCATTTGTTTAAGATTTAAATTCATTTCTCATCCACACCCCAAATTACCAAATTCTGCAGGAGTAGTTTTCACCCATAAACACTACTCCCGCGAGTTTTACGCGTGTCTTCGGTTCGAGTTGGCCTAGCTCTTTCCAGTAATCTTGGTCTTTGTTGTTGCGAGATCGTCGGCGGCTTCATGGAGTTCGGAGAACGTTTGGAAGCGCAAGTTTTCTAGCTTGGCGCGGTAAATAGGAACCATACCATTGATGCATGCGTTCACCGGTTGTTGCTCGTTCACGTTTGGGTCGTGTGAGTCGAGTGCTTGAACCACGAACCTTTTGACGAAATCATTCGGATGTTCGTTATCCCATTTGGTACATTCTTCCGAAGTGCGAGAAAGTAACTTGTTCGGACAAAAAGAAGTATTTCTTGTAAAACGCGGTGACCATGCTACTCAGTTGGGAATCTTTGTTCGGTGGGATCTTTGTTGTACCATGTATACGCCCTTCCGGTAAGTGATTTTGAGAATTCCCTTAAACTAAGAACGTGATTATATTCATGTTCACCAAGGGATTCCAGGAAACGGGAGACATGCTCATGTGCATTCCCGGTACCATCGTACAGGGTAAATTGAGGAGAAGAGTACCCCCTTGGGAGAGGGATTCTCAGCATTTCGGATGGGTAAGGGGGTTGGTGATGATGCACGTCCAATTTATCATTCTTGATTCGGTTGTGGAGAAGTTGTTCCAGATCTTCTCGCGTGACGAAGTTGGGCGGCTGATTTCTTTCCAACGGGATTCTAGCGCGAGTTTCCTCATCCGTGGGCGTGCTCCGCCGAGGATGCTTTGGTGTCGGGGTTGTTGGATACGTTCCTAAGCGGCTCTGGAGGACGCGAATCACGTGGTAGTCGCTCTGTCAGGGTCTTGAGAAAGACGAGTACCTCTTTCTGCGTTGAAACCATATCCGTCTGGGCTCTGGCGAGCATCTCCTGTCGTTCCATAAAATCAGCGATGGTGACATAAGGACGACTTCCTCTGGTCCCTCCGGTCTCTCGTCCCGTCGGCGGGGTAGTTGGAACCTTAGTTGTGGTCGGAGGCGCCATGCTAGACGAAGCATTAGGGGCCGTAGCGGCGGCTCTGGCCCTGGTGACTGGTAGCGTGACACCCGAAGAGATATTTTCGTTGCCGTGATTAGAGGGTTGTGCAGAGACACTAGAGGAGGCAGCGGCTCTGGCCCTGGTGATTGGCGGTGTTACGCTTGAGGGAGTGCATTCGATGTTACTGTAGTTAGCAGGTGATGCAACAACGTATTTGGGAGAGACGCTAACATCAGGGGTGTGTTCTGTGTTGGTATTCTCGGCAGCCGCTCCAGACCTGAGTTCCACCATGTTGGGATTTGACGTTCGGGAAACGAAATCAGGAGTCGTAGTTGGTATTGTAACCGATAGATCAATCCTCCCGTTGTGGTCGCCAATTGTTTATGGGTAAAAATCGTTTCCGCGATTTTGGTAAATTCGGTAGGTGAGTGAGCTTGGTTTAAACACTAAACAAATGTCTTGCACGTGAGCACTTTATAGATTCGAGAGATCAATGCATGCAAGTCCGTCCTAAACCAAGAAATGGTCGTTCCAGGACTTGCTTCGGTCACAAAGTGGAGGAGAAGGGTTGATTTGGGGAGGAAGCAAAGAAAGGTGTTGAGACCGAGAATAGTGCAGGAGAGTCTTGTCTCGACTTGTATCGAAAGCGAAAGCTTAGGAAGCTTGCAAGAAATGAAAGATTTTTGGAGAGCTTGCAAAGTTGCCTTTCGAGAGAGTGTTGTATTTTTCTCCGACCGAGACTTGTTGTCCGGTGGAAATAGGTAAGACCTATTTATACAAGTCGAGATTGAAACGTACCACTGGCCTCATGAAGGAAGAGAGTAAAGGGTGAAATAATGGGAGGAGGTGGTAACCGCAAGGTGTTTATGGGTGAAAACGTTTTCACCATTATTTCCTCATTTATTTGTGACTTTATTCCTCACGCTTTCTTAATGTGAGCGTAGTGTATCTTGCAAGCTATGACCGCCAAACCAAGACCACGGAAAGCATCCCCGGTTTGTGTTGATGTCTCGAGTGTTGGTTGCACCTTGAGTGCAAGTGGCGCTGCTAGGGGCGCGTGTGGCATGTGCCAATGGCATGTGCGAAATGCCTTTGTTGCGGGTTGCACCTCGAGCGCAAGTAGCAGTGCCAGAGCTGCTAGTGGCGTGTGTGGCATGTGCCAATGGCATGTGTGGAATGCCTTGGTGGTAGGTTGTACGTTGAGTGTAAGTGGCAATGCATAGAGCAGCTAGTGGCGCGTGTGGCATGTGACAATGGCATGTGCGGAATACCTTGGCGGTAGGTTGCACGGTTTGCAAGTTAGGCTACCAGCGTGGGTTTTGGCATGTGCCAATGGCGCATACAGCCAAGTTGGCCTAGGTTGCACGGCTTGCAAGTTGGGGTACCAGCGTGCGTGTTTGGAATGTGCCAATGGCATGCGTGGCCAACTTAGATCATGGCCTGGTAAGAAAAGCTACCAGCGATGCGTGTTGGCATGTGCCAATGGCATGCGTGGCCATTAAGACCACGGCTTGGTAAGAAAAGCTACCAGCGAGCGTGTTGGCATGTGCAAATGGCATGCTCGGCCATTAGGGCCACGGCCTGGTAAGAAAAGCTACCAGCGATGCGTGTTGGCATGTGCCAATGGCATGCTTGGCCATTAGGGCCACGGCTTGGTAAAAAAAGCTACCAGCGATGCGTGTTGGCATGTGCCAATGGCATGTTTGGCCATTAGGGCCACGGCTTGGTAAGAAAAGCTACCAGCGAGCGTGTTGGCATGTGCCAATGGCATGCTCGGCCATTAGGGCCACGGTTTGGTAAGAAAAGCTACCAGCGAGCGTGTTGGCATGAGCCAATGGCATGCTCGTCCATTAGGGCCACGACCTGGTAAGAAAAGCTACCACCGATGCGTGTTGGCATGTGCCAATGGCATGCTTGGCCTATTAGGGCCACGACTTGGTAAGAAAAGCTACCAGCGAGCGTGTTGGCATGTGCCAATGGCATGCTCGACCATTAGGGCCACGGCCTGGTAAGAAAAGCTACTAGCGATGCGTGTTGGCATGTTCCAATGGCATGCTTGGCCTATTAGGGCCACGGCTTGGTAAGAAAAGCTACCAGCGAGCGTGTTGGCATGTGCCAATGGCATGATCGGCCATTAGGGCCGCGGTTTGGTAAGAAAAGCTACCAGCGAGCGTGTTGGCATGTGCCAATGGCATGCTCGGCTATTAGGGCCACGGTCTGGTAAGAAAAGCTACCAGCGATGCGTGTTGGCATGTGCCAATGGCATGCTTGGCCTATTAGGGCCACAGCTTGGTAAGAAAAGCTACCAGCGAGCGTGTTGGCATGTGCCAATGGCATGCTCGGCCATTAGGGCCACGGCTTGGTAAGAAAAGCTACCAGCGATGCGTGTTGGCATGTGCCAATGGCATGCTTGGCCTATTAGGGCCACGGCTTGGTAATAAAAGCTACCAGCGAGCGTGTTGGCATGTGCCAAAGGCATGTTCGGCCATTAGGGCTACGGTTTGGTAAGAAAAGCTACCAGCGATGCGTGTTGGCATGTGCCAATGGCATGCGTGACCAATTTGGCCTAGGTTGCACGGTTTGCAAGCCTAGGTGCGGGCGCTACTTTGGCATGGCGCGGCTAGGGCCAAGGTAAGGGTGTTTGGCTTGGCGTGGCGTAACCTGTGTAGCTAGGGCCAATGCAGAGTATGTTTGGCATGGCGCGGCTAGCTTGAGCTAGGTGTGGCTGGCATGATTTTCCATTGGCACGGAGGTGCGGCTAGCATGGTTGGCATGCTTTGGCGCGTTTGGTGTGGCTGGCATGATTTGCCATTGGCACAGAGGTGCGGCTAGCTTGGGCTAGGTGTGGCTGGCATGATTTGCCATTGGCACGGAGGTGCGGCTAGCATGGTTGGCATGCTTTGGCGCGTTTGGTGTGACTAGCATAGCTAGGGCCAAGGCGAGTGCGTTTGGCATGGCGCGGCTAGCTTGGGCTAGGTGTGGTGGCATGATTTGCCATTGGCACGGAGGTGCGGCTAGCATGGTTGGCATGCTTTGGCGCGTTTGGTGTGACTAGCATAGCTAGGGCCAAGGCGAGTGTGTTTGGCATGGCGCGGCTAGCTTGGGCTAGGTGTGGGCTGGCATGATTTTCCATTGGCACGGAGGTGCGGCTAGCATGGTTGGCATGCTTTGGCGCGTTTGGTGTGGCTGGCATGATTTGCCATTGGCACAGAGAGGTGCGGCAGCTTAGGAGGTTTGCATGATTTGCCATTGGCACGGAGGGGAATTAGGGTTTTGTTCGTTGTAACCCTAATTTGAAAAAATACCCTTATTAATTACTGACTACATGCATTAAATGTCTTAATAAATGTGTCACCGGTGACATTAGGTTATTTGGGGTTTTATGATTTTACCCTTTGTTTAAAAACCACCATCAACACCACTATCCACCATGTTCTCTCATGTTGGACGTTTCATCCCATTTTTCCCGAAACCAATCAACATACCTTCCCTGTTTAGATGAAACAGGGTTAACATAATCAACATGCACGGTAAAATATCCCCACAACACTCCACAAATCCTCACAAATTAAATGCAGAAGAAACCGAGTTTCTTTCCCCTATTTTGCCTCCACAACATTATCCAGCCCAATTAAGTCTATTGAACGACCATACCGCATTGTTTATCTGCTTCAAGTCATCCCTGGCAGTTTCAGCCATTGAATATCCTTAAAACACGCCCAAAAATCCAACCCTAATTCTGCCTGTATCAAACATGCTTTCCCGCCAATTTTCATTTTCAAACGAAGAAGGAGTGTCCCCCTAACCAAACCGGGGGTGCGAATAGCAAGTGCCCAACTGAGGTGCCCCTTAGTAATTGAGGTGTCCCTTAACCGAAATGAGAGTCCGCATAGCACATGTCCTCCGGGGGTGCTCCGCATAATTTTTCGAGCCGATTTTTCCAAAAATGTTTATTTCTCAAAAATACCTACAAACACACAAAACACCATAATAAGCACAAATTCGAGTACCAACAAAACAGAAAATTGAGGACAACTCAGACACAAAAATGTGTCTATCAAATACCCCAAACTTATTATTTGCTAGTCCTCGAGCAAAACTAATAAAAAAATAAAATTCTAACTCACTAGGTGGCCCCAGTGACCGAGTTAATCTCGGGAGGGTTTACCAGAGGTGTACCCACAAAACCATTACTCCCGGACCCTAGCTATCTACGAGAACCTTGGAAGGCACTAAAGAATCTCCTTGGTTGGCATACTTATTGACTACGGGAGGAAGTACCACGATGCGAAATTCCAATTGTTGTACACGAGTTTGCACTCAAGCATACTAAAATTCATATAAAGTGACAGAGCTCTACTCGGATAGTTTGGACACATCATAAACATGGAGTCAACCAATCACATGGATAGATTAAGAAGATGGATGTAGAGAAAAACGTGGATGATGTTGACTAAGGTGAACCTATACTAATGGTGAGATACTTGAGTGGGACTAATATCAACACCTTTGGCATATACAAGGGAACCGGTGGTCGATAATCCTAACTCTAGGTCAACTCATTTGGCATATACAAGGGTACCGGTGGTCGACTTTATTGTATTTATTAGGTTGGTCTAGTGGTCTGGTTTTTTTTTTTTTTTTTGGTATCTCAGTTACTCTATTTCACCCTAGCAATGGTAAAGAGAAAAATAAAATAAGTGATCGGGATTCTTTCGATGTTTCCATCACAAGGATATGGCGAAACTACCATGTTTTCTTTTCTAACACCCGAGCTACGTGCTTTTATAAATAGACTCTTTAGATGTTTCCATCTAATCAGATTGGTTCCTCAACTCCTATAACCAAGATGCTTCCATCCACTTAGATTGGTTAGTGTTATCCTTAATAAGCATAAATTTCTAGGCTCTGGAGTTTATTTATTGCAATAAAAAGTTTCTCCCATACCCCCAAACTTAAATAACATTGTCCTCAATGTTCTAAAGATTAAATTAAAAGCATGAACAATGAGAAACTGTTACCACTTGAAGAAAAGAGTTAAGGAAAAATATTACCGTGTTGC
This sequence comes from Papaver armeniacum, assembly GCA_023531295.1. Classification (NCBI taxonomy): domain Eukaryota; kingdom Viridiplantae; phylum Streptophyta; class Magnoliopsida; order Ranunculales; family Papaveraceae; genus Papaver; species Papaver armeniacum. The sequence goes on from JAJJWW010017533.1 coordinate 21,813, forward strand.
AAGAGCATGGGTTACCTCCCAAGAAGTGCTAAGTTTAAAGTCTTGACCCAGGACATTGGAAAGGATTAGTCACCTCGAAGAATCATATAGCAATGATCGGAATAAGCTGCGGGTCATCTAGATCAAAAAGTGCTAACCACAAGAAGAGGAAACTGCCACATACTAGGAAGATATCCAACACACCCTTATATATTGTTTTGTTTAAGACAACTACATCTAGTTGTGGTTCGGGTTCAGGCTCTATAAAAGGGTCTAGATAACATATTTTCATGGGTTGCGTTTCCTCATGAGTTAGATCCGAATGTTCAGGTTCTAGAGTCTGGAAAAACTCAAATAAAAACTTAGAGGCACATAATAATAACCTTGAATAATTGAGGATCCTCTAAGTCAATCGGTTTTGACTTACATGACTGACCACAATAAGATTGGTGGTCTTCCTTAAGCAAATGTGTCGACCCTAATATCCTAAAGTAATTAGGTTTAGTCTCAAAACTTAATAATTGACACATCTGAAACTTATACGTTCCCACAATTGGAAGAAAGGTTTTTTGGTGGGAAAACAAAGTCAATCATGGTATCATAGCCTGGGTTAACCACATCAACCAGAGGATGGGTTTCTAACAACTGAACTTCTTTATGGACACAACTAGGTTCAGGAAAAAGTGTATGAAGATAATCTTTTAAAATGGTTGAGGCACATATGTCAAGTCCAAGTTAAGGACCTTTCTAAGAGTTAAGGCACATGGAGAATGATAATCACCCCCAAACTTAGAGTTTTCAGTGTCTCTAGAAAGACTAGTCACAACTTCCCTAATTTCAAGGTCATCTGATTCCTGAAAATGGTCAATTGATTCTTCTAAGTCAGACACATCCTCACTCATCTCTACGAGTTCATTTTCTTTTTCTAAGTCTATTGTTTCTAAATCGCTAGACTCAAAATATACTCGTTCCTCTAAACCATCATTGGCTTCGTAATCAAAAGGAAATACTACATCGTCTAAAATGGGGGTATCTCTAGTCAAATCCTCATCCTTTTGAATAGGTGAATAATTATTAAAATTATTTGGATTTGAACTTGAAATATTATCATTATTAAGCTCAATTGGAGTAACAAATTCCTGATCACTATGCCTACTTATTTCAAATTCTTCATCAACACTATCCTCATCATAATCATCATTATAATAATATGAAAATGGTTGAACCTCATCTAGACAAGTAGTGTTACCAATTTCATCCTCGTTATCTTGATTATGTAAATAACTATCCTCATTTTCAGGGGTACTATTGGAAACACTAAGATTATCTCGAGCAGTTCCGTTCTGGGCCTCTAACAAAAGCTTTCGAATCGACTCATATGACTTCATTATGGTATTGTGACTTGACTCACATGACTTCCTTATTGTATCGTGACTCGACTCACATGACTTCCTTATTGAATCTAGGAAAGAAATTTCACTCGTTGCATTGCTTTCGTCCATAACTAAGTTATTCATTTCTGCGAACTTACGTGTCGACTCAGCTAACTTACATGTTGACTCTATTAGAGAGGAATTTTGCTCGTACGACCGGTTGGCGTGTGGATAGTAATTGGGATCACCATGGTATGACCCATAACCTTCAAAAGTTTGGCGTTCCCAACCACTATTCACACTATGGTCATAAAAAGAGTGATGTCCATATTGTTCAGTTGGATATTCATATTCATTGTGATGGCTATTGTAATACCAGTTTGACATCCTAACTGCAAGGGAATTCTACACAAGCACAAACAAGGCTGACTCGACCACAACAAACCTACTGATTTCTAGCAAACAAAAAGCATGATGGCTCCACTTAGATTGTTTTTTAGACCAGCTTCTAATCCTTCGAAAGGGAATTCGTTACAATCTGAGCAAACCCCTTTGGAATCAATCCGAGTTTAAGTAAGTTGAATAGAGGTGAGGGAAGCTGCGTGGAGTGATGAGTGCCAAGTATTGCATATTTCTACACCTTTTTATTGGCATTTAACTCATCTTTTGTGCTTTAAAATCATATATTATCCCAAATTCTGTATCTTCTCTGTTCTCAAGAATAAATACTTGTACTAATTAATTTTGTGTTTTTAGGTAGTAAATAAAGTTCGGAGAAATTAAGGAGCCAAAAGAGCAGAAATCCACAGCCCATGCGCGCATCAGTTACAACCCGACAAGAAGCAACCCATTTACAAAGATATGGGCTTGAGCAATCCAAGGCCCGACCCATAACCCGAATCCAAGCCCGATCCATCTTGAGCCGTGAGATATGATCCATCCGCATCCAACGGTCGCTTCATCCCGCGCATCATCGCTCGTTGTATCCGCCCAACACCTTAGCCACCTACCCATTCACCCATCGACCAAACACTCCCCTCACCTTCACTTTCTCTCTTCTCCCCCGACAGAACCAGAGCCCCCATCTCTCTTCTCCCCCGACCAGTTGCAGAACCGACACCACCACCACCATTTCTTCTCTCCCGACAACACCAGCACCACAGCCGCACCAGCAGCCGCCTTCACCACATCTCTAGGTCTAGCTATCTCCCTCATAGCTTCTCCCATAACCCTAGAAGCTAGGTTTGAGATATATGGAGATAGGGTTTCACTATCAGAGAATTAATGTATACCAGAGCCGAATTGGAAGAGGGAACACGATTGGGTTTGCAATTAATGCCGATTTGGAGTGCTAGAGAGGATTGAGAGGTATAAAATGGAATTGTTCCTCATCTGAGAGGAGGTCTGGAAAATTTTAGGGTTTATTTTTAGTTTAAAATTCAATTCTGTTTAATTACTTGTATGATGTTCTAATTCACTCTGCTAGGGTGTAGATGAAACCCCTAATTTGTTGTTAAGATAATCAATCTTTGGTTATTGTTCTTGCTGTGTTAAATTGTGTTAGGATTAGTAGTTAACTGTTTGAGCTTATGAACCTGTGATGAGTTGTACTGTAAGAAGACAACTCATACTAGGGGGAGTTAGTGAAAGGTAGTTAATAAACATCCATCCACCTGAGACCTTCAAGGGAAGTTACAAGAACATAACTTGAGTTACATTGCCTTAGCATAGGATTAGAAGGTGAATTCGATCACCCTAGTGCTCTCCAACCTTGTTTTCAATCTGTTATACATTTTACTTTACATTCACAAACATTCTCGTCGTATCGACATCCAAAACAAACCACTATTGTGTCACTCCTCTTAGAAATCAGTTAGTGAAACTTTGGAATCAATTTTACACACCCCAAATCTCTGTGGGTTCGACCTGTACTTGACCTGTGTTGCTAGTCGACAATGTGCACTTGCAGTTACATCTGTAGGCATCATCTTTTCCCAGCCTACCAAGTTTTTGGCGCCGCTGCCGGGGATTTGGTGGCAGTATAGCTGTTTCATTTGCTTCACTTTACTGAATTTCATCTTAGTCTTGTATGTATTAGCTTGCATTCCTTATATTATAAATCATTGTAGTATAACTTAGCTGAAACTCGTTATATTTCTGCACCTTAAGCATTCCTGCATCTTGCTCTTGCATTTCTAGCTGTAATTTGTTTCAGTAGGTTAGTTACTTCTTAGTGTAATAGCATGCTGTAGCTTAGTGTAACCCATCTGTTTATATATTTTGCATTTGGTTCATCTTAGTTGCATCTTAGTTAACTCCATTGTGTGCTCCATCTTTCATCATTTTTGTTTACTTGCATTGTCCTGTATCTAGTTGAAGTTTACATGTATTTAGATTGCTATTTTTCAGTCATAACTAGTATAACTTAGTTGTAATCCGTTTGCTATATAATCTGCACGCCTGATTTGTCACTGTCTCAGTTGCATTGTGGTACTAATCTAAAATTTGTTGAAAAACTTTTTATTGTGCTGACTGAATAATGGCAGTAGGTGTTACACAGCTGATGTTTTAGTGTAAAAATTTGTTGTTTGTACCATGTCATTGTAAGTAGAGTTAGTCTGCATTGCAGTTATAAATATGCATTTTAGTTTTGCTATATTAGCTATAGCGTATTCCATTGCATATTTCTTTCTGTAGTTGATAGTTTTGTTTCAGTTAAGTGTATGCATCATTGTCCTGTAGTGTAAATTAGTGTAACTTGCACCATTTCGAACTTTTAATTTTTAACATGTGTAAGAAGTTTAGAGCTCAGGTTGTAAATTTTTTAGGTTTCTGCTGTGTTTAGTCTTCTTAGATTACCTATAAACCATTTGTATACTTGCATCAATAAGCATTCATATAGGAATCTGTAACTCTGGTTTGTCACATCGCAGCTGCCTGTGCGTCCTTCTTGAATTCTGTGCACTTGAGTTGGCTGAATCATAAGTGGTCTAAATTTCTGTTCTATTCACGATGCAATCCATAGGCATAATCTTGTAACTTTTACTTTCAAAGTATTCTATTTTTCTTTCAACATATTATCAGCATACCGCATCTGCAGTTTAGTGAACATTTAGTTGCATTCTGTGGTGTAGTTGTATATGTGTTAACTCTCAGCTTTGAAATCCTTTGCTTCACCTGCACATTTCTGAAAAATAAAACCCTCATTTGAGCTCACAGGTACCTGCAACATCTCTCAGCAAAACAAGGAAAAGAGGCAACATAACCAGTTTGTTGGTCTTCTCCCTGTGTCGTGCTGAAGGCACCTGCGAAACTGAAGCAAGGAAAGATAAAGGAGCAGCAGAACCTGTGGAGTGCCTAAACCCAGTTTTATACTGGCGGTATTGTATTCTCAAACTCGAATTCTTCCCTGAATAGTTGTCTTAACTGCATAATATCTCTCACTGAACTAGGATATCTCTTTTGGCATAGTCCTGTGACATCTGAGTAATAATTTCTACTTGCTGAGATTGTCATCTCAATGTGTATGCTTTTCTCAATCCCTGAACTGCTGATAATTGAATAAATGCTTGCTGAGATTTGGTATCTGTGTGCATGTTGCTGTGAAATCTGAGGTTAGCCAAACTTATTATTGACTTGTTGAATCTGTGAGCCATGACTGCCTGACAAACTAGTTGCCCTGATGATCTGTGCATTACTACTTTGCTAATCAGCACATCACCTTGAATTTGTATACACAATGTCAAGAACTAGTTTTTGAATTCCCATAAGCTTAATCCTGAGGAAACAGGGCTACATTTTCACTGGCTGAACATCTCTGTATGTGCACATGTGGTACAATTGCCTGATAAACTAGCTACCTTGCTGAGTATTGCTAAATCTCTGGAATTTTTGACAGATTCTGTGACACTTGAGTGAATTTTGTAAAGCTGGAACTTGTGCTTTTGTGTGTTCTGTGCATTGAAATCTGGCTGAATACTTTACATTTTCACTGTGACCTCTTGCCTTCAACAAAGCCTGTGCTTGGTTCCAGCCCCTGTAGCTGTTTGAGTTGAGCTGCAACTTGGTTAGCCAAGTTTGCTGAGCCCAGTTTGATACCAACTGAGTTTGTTGAACCATCAGCCCTTTCGCCTTTGTGCATGCTCTATTCTGTTGACAACCTGCGCAAACATGTGTGACTACCTGTATTGAATGCTAAGTCATATTCATCTGCAAACATGTTGACTACCTGTTGAGCTATCTGCCCTGCATCTTTGTGCATAATCTGTGAAGACTGGGGTCAACCGAACCTGTTGATACTTTGTGTCATGTCAAGTTTGTTGTAAAGTGCTGAAAGTTTGTTTCTGATTTATTGCTGATCTATTGCATCTGTTGCATCTATGTGTCATATTCACCTTCCACAAAACACAGCACGTGCTTCACCTTGAGTGAGCATAATCTAGCTGCCCTGTAGACTGTGCACGCATTCGGTTTTTCTTGTTCAATCTGAAACAAGCAAGTTGTGATGTGCTTTGCTTGCTGTGATGAGACGTCAATCCTGTGTGCTCAATTCGAGAATTGGTGTTTGATTCTTATGAGTTTTGCTCTCTGTTTTGAAATTGATTGGTTGTATGCGTGTTTATTATGATCGATGTGCTAGCTAGGCTATGATTGTGTCTTTTAGAGACCAAACAAATCGACTAGTTAGAATCCCCAGAACGATATTGTCAACATACCCAGTTCTTTCAACGAAAGCCCAGACCAGTCTGATACAATGGGTGATGAACCAAACCAACCCCGTAGTCTCAAGGACTACATGTACCCCACTAGGGCAAGCCAGCCCTCTTGCATCATTCTACCAGTTGATGCTGGCCAGTTTGAACTGAAAGCAAGCACAATTCACATGTTACCCGTGTTTAGAGGGGTTAATGCTGAAAACCCCTATCACCATGTTAGAGACTTTGAAGATATCTGTGGGACTCTACGTTTTACCCAAATGACGGAAGAGTCCCTCAAGCTGAGATTGTTCCCGTTCTCTTTGAAAGAAAAAGCCAAGTCATGGCTTCATGCCCTACAACCACAGTCCATTAGAACATGGGATGATCTCACAAAAGAATTTTTCAAAAAGTTTTCCCCCAACCATAAGACTGCGACAATTCGCCAAAGTCTAAATGGTTTTGTGCAATTAGAAGAAGAAACTCTAGCAAAATATTTGGAGAGATTCAATGAATTATTACTCCAATGTCCCCACCATGGTTTTGAAAAATGGAGACTTGTGCAAATTTTGTATGAGGGTCTGTTAGGACCCGAACCACAGTTGAGTCAATGTGCAATGGTGCATTTATTGACAAAAGTGCTGATGAGGCTTGGACTTTCTTAATCGAAGTCGCTGAAAAGACTCAAGCGGTGGGAGTCCATCCGTGAGCAAAAAGGACTACCCCTGCAGCCTAATGTTCATAGAATCGAGTCGACTTTGAGGGAAATGCAAAAATGGCATCTTTGGCCAGGCGAATAGAAGTGCTAGAGTTGCAGAAGAATGTAAAATCTAATGCCCATACTCTCCGTGACCAAATTGAAATGGCCACTTGTGCCGCATGCCATAATTCAGACCACTTAGTGGACAGCTGTCCAGACCTACATGCATTTTAAGAGTCTAAATCCGAGCAAGCCAATGCATTGTACCATAGGCAAGAGAACAACCCTTATTCTCAGACCTACAACCCAGGGTGGAGGAATCACCCTAAATTCTCATGGTCCAAAGGGCCTGTACAAGGGGGACAACAAATAATAACCAAGGATACTCATATCCTAGAAACCCCCAAGTACAACCACACACTCAGTACCCTGTAGAGAAAAAGCCTAGCTTTGAAGACAGTGTCGGTCTGTTGACCCAAAATCTTTTACAACTTCAGAAGACCACCGATCAATGTTTCACAAGTCTAGAACTTAAAATGGGTCAAATTTGTGATGCATTGAATGAGAGAGAAAAAGGTAAACTCCCTAGTCAACCCCAAAAAAATCCAAAGAATGTATTTCAGGCAGGCACTTCAACCTGCAATGAAACTTCACATAGTCATGTGAATGCTGTCACCACTCTTCGTAGTGGTAAAGTTTTTGAGAACAATGTAGGTGTACCACAGTCAAGCGAGTCTAAATCAGACTCCCCAGTACACACAACACCGCAGAAAATATCTACTGTAGAAAAAGAATCTTAGCATGTTGATAAACCTAAAAGTCCTACTGATATAGATGTTTCTTTGACAAGTCATGCACCTGTTGCTCCATTCCCACAAAGGTTGGTGCAGCAAAAAGGGGGTAACCAGTACAACGAGATTTTGGAAATGTTCAAACGAGTTAACATAAACATTCCATTTCTCGAAGCAATCAGGCAGATACCCACCTATGCTAAGTTTTTGAAGGATTTGTGCACACAAAAGCGAAAGCTTCATGTGCATAAGCGTGCTTTTCTCACTGAGCAAGTGAGCTCAATAATCCAAAACAAGATTCCAACTAAGTTTAGAGACCCATGTAGTCCAACAATTACATGCACCATAGGTGACCATGTGGTCGAAAAGGCGTTACTAGACTTAGGAGCAAGTGTGAATCTATTGCCATACTCTGTGTATGTGCAACTGGGTCTTGGGGAGCTGAAACCCACTCCTGTTACGCTACAATTAGCGGACAGATCTGTGAAAATCCCTCGTGGCATTGTTGAAGACGTGTTAATCAAGGTTGATAAATTTTTCTTTCCTGTGGACTTCATCGTCTTAGATACTCAACCTGTGCAAAACCCAGATAGTCACATTCCTGTTATTTTAGGACGTCCTTTCCTGGCGACGTCCAATGCCATCATAAATTGTCGTAATGGAGTGTTGAAATTGTCTTTTGGTAACATGGTGATGAGTGCCAAATAGTGCATATTTATACACCTTTTTATTGGCATTTTACTCATCTTTTGCGCTTAGAAATCAGATATTATCCCAGATTCTGTGTTTTCTTTGTTTTCAAGAATAAATATTTGTATTAATTAATTTTGTGTTTTTAGGTAATAAATAAAGCTCGGAGAAATTGAGGAGCCAAAAGAGCGAAGAATTGGAGACAAGCGTCTAGGGAGCAGAAAGCCAAAGCCCGCGCGCGAATCAGTTGCAACCCAACAAGTAGCAACTCATCTACAAGACATGGGCTTGAGCTAGACCCGTGACCCGCGACCCGGATCCGAGCCCGTCCATCCTGAGCCGTTCAGATCTTCCCCAGTTGCATCTAACGGTCGCTGCCTCCACTCGCATCGAAGTTCGCTGCTCCCGTGCAACACCAGATCACTCCAAGTCTTCCTCAGCCGTTCAGATCGTACCAGCTTCATCCAACGCTCGCTGAGGCCTCTTCATCAAACCCTGTTGTGCCCGCTCAACACCCAAACTACCCTAACCCTATACCCATCGAGCAAAACACCTCATTTCTCTTCTTCTCCTTCTCTTTCTTCCCCCGACACTACTCTGCAAAACCCATTCTCCACCTTCTCCTCCCTTCCCCATGGCAGAGCAGAGCTGCCGCCTTCATCACCACCTCCATCACCTCACCTGACAACGCCTGCATCTCGACTTCCTCCCCACACCCTAGTTCTACCTTTCTCAACCATTAGCTTCTCTCATCCTAGAAGCTAGGGTTAAGACAGTGAGAATTAGGGTTTCTCAACAACCATGCATGGAGTTGCAGAACCGATTAGACAAGAGAGGAGTACGATTCAAGCAGTATGGGCGAGAGGGTATGACTTTAATTGTTGTTTTGAGAATTAGGGTTTGAATGTTTTCATGTATAAATAGAAGATGAAGAAGATGTTTTAGGGTTTATGCCTGGGCTAGCCAGAGCACCAATTAGGTTAATTTGTAGTTATTTTGCATCTTAATCATGTTCTAAGTTTTATTGCTAGGGTTGGATGAAATCCATAATCAATTGATAAGTGTGGTTCATAATTTGATTTTGTTCTTGATTGTGCTTTATTGTTTAGGGTAAGTATAATCTTAACACTCAGCATTTTACCTTCACAGAGTATGCCATGTATGCACTGTAGTCGGATAAATTCTATGTTGATGGTGTTGCAATTCATGCTTCATTGAATGCTATTGATCCTCAGACTATTTGTGCCCTGAGAAGACAATTAGTGCTTGGGAGAGATACCCTAATTGTGATTAGAATACCCAATTTAGGATAGGTTTAATCATCTAAGTAGTGAAACTTGATCTGTGATTAGTTGTACTATGACAAGACAACTAATACTAGGGATTAGTTAATTGCCTTAGTTGATAATAACCATCCATTGAGACCCTGGATAAATGGCAAACTTGCCATTTCAAGGGACGAGAACATTATCAAACTTGAACTGACTTAGCTGAGATTAGGTGATGGATTCGACACCCTAGTGCTCTCTTTCTGTTTACAATTTACCTTGCTGCCTTAGTTTAGGTTCATACAACAAAACACTCAGCCGTATCGGCTACAAAACCAATATTTGTGTCACAATATCATCTTGAATTCAGTTTAGTAAGCCATTGATCAACTCTCGGCACCACAAGTCTCTGTGGTTCGACCCGCATTTGCCTTGTACTACATTAAAGACACCGTGCACTTGCGGTATAATTTGTAGGCATAAAATAAACCCCTTTCCAGGCCTACCAAGTTTTTGGCGCCGTTGTCGGGGACTTGGCGTGTGCCCTGTGATTGCTGGCCTATCTTCACTGTTTTTCACTCACCCTTGTACATACTTGTTGTGTAATATTACTTGTATCCCTGTTTTACTGTAACTTAGCTAAAGTTTTTCTTTTTCTTTTCCTTGCATCCTTGCATCTGTATTGCATCTTAGCAAGCATACTTTTCTTGTTTCCATGCCATTTTAGCTATAGCTTAGCTTCACTTTGCATATCTCTGCATCTTTTGTATTTTCTTATAAGCATCATTATATTGTAGCTTATTTCATTTGCAGTCTCTCTCATTTGTAACTCATTTGCATATGCTCTGCACTTGTTTTCTTGCATCTCAGTTCATTTGCACTTTGGCATTGATACTGTTTCAGTTAAGCTCTCTTGTTCCCTGTCAGTCCAAAATATTCTCAGCTGGTGATAGCCAGTACCGATTTCCACTTTCTTTGCTTTAACTTGCACATTGCAGAGTACTAAAACTCTTGTTGAGCCAGCAGGTACCTATTATGCTATGCTGCTGTGCCTGTGAGCAGCTGAGCCAACCCAAGGCGAGACCTGAAGTTGATGCAGACTTGAGGTACTTGCTATGCTTGTTGTGAGGCTGTGCTACTGAGCCAACCCAAGGAAGGCAAGGAAAAGCTCAAGTTTGAGCTTAACCTGTGAATGCACTGTAATTGAACCTTGCATTGCCCTGTGAGTGAGGTAAGCATTACTAAACTTCCCCTGTAAACCCTGAGTGTGTCTTCACCTGTGCTAGGTAGTGTTCATGCCCTGAAACCTTTGTTCTTGTGTGAGCTGAGCATAACTTTGTGCCATTACCTTGCTTGAGCATAGCTTGTATCACTCTTGGCCTGAATGTATGAAAACAAGATGCCTTGAGCCAAGCTCCAGCCCCTGCAGCTGTTGAGCTTGAGCTACAAATTGGATAACCAGCTTAGCTACAAACCCAGCTGAAGTCAACTGAGATAGTTGACATCATCCAAACCTGCCAGCTTGTGCTGTGAATTGGCATTCTGTGACACCCTGAATTGTGTGCTCTAGGTTTACTTTCCATTGAGTGTTCTGTGTGTTAATCTGTGCTGTAGCCCTGTGCCCCAACTCCAGCCCTTGAAGCTGTGAGTTGAGCTGCACCTTGGAGAGCCATTTAAGCTGCAACCCTGAGCATACCTCTGAGCTATGCTCCAATCCACAGACCCTGTTGAATGACCTGTGCATAACCCTGTGGAGTGAGATGTGTGCATAATTCTTTTGTTTGAAACCCGAGTGGTGAAAGCTCAAGTGACATCAAGCGAGTGAGTTGATGTCACACACCCTGAACTCTTTTGCATGCTTAATCTTGTTTCGAACCTTGTATGAGTCTTCACCTGCCATCAATTGAGCTTGTAGAGCTGTGTTGAGAGTTGCTGGCCTGCACTTAGAGCTGCACTTAGAGAGTTCTTGGCTGTCTTTGTGAATTACTGAGGCTGTCTTTGTTGCTTAAGCTTCCCCTGTACAACTTGCCCCATTGTTATTGTTCTTGTGCTTGGCCTGACCAGGGCTGCACATAACTTACCAGGCTGTGCACACAGCCAGTGCATAAGCTTGCCAATCTCATCTGTTGGCATTTTACTATTGTGCTCATAAGTCTGTTGTGCTCATATTCTTGTGCTCATATTCTTGTGCTTGTTCTCGCTCATAATCTCGCTAACGGAAGCCCACATACGCCTGTACACACTGGGCTGCAGCCAAACTAAACCCACATAAACCAAATTATAAATTGGGTTGTGCACAAAACTTCCAGCCCACATCCTCTGAGCTGCTGGGCTGTGCACTGTACTGAAGCCCACAACCTGGGCTGATCACAAACCGAAACCCAGTTCCACTGGGCTAAGCGAACTGGGCCGCACACAACTAGGTTTTGCACATAACCCGGGATTAAACCAAATCGAGCCCACAGTCCCCACAGGCTGTACATTCCCAACAAACCAAAGCCCATTTAAACCAAATGAAACCCAATAAACCAAATTAAGTCCACTACAACTGGGCTTGAGTTCAATTTGAGTGCTAAATCATGTCGGGATTTTGGTCCTAACTGGGGATACAAACAAATCAATTAGAGAGCTTGCTTACGGGCACGCTTCACGGTATGAACTCCCCACATACCATAGTGATTTTAGGGAATCTTATGAGCCTTCTCAGGGCCCTGACCTCACATACCCTAATCATTATGAGCACATGCATCATCCACCACAGGTTGAAAATGAACAACTTTCTCATACCCAGTCATCACTTTTAGATCAATTAGAAGCTCGACTATCTGCTTTAGAAAGGCAATTACATGAGCAATCTGTCGAATCTAATTTCCCTAGGCAATATGAAATGTATGCTTGTACCTTATGTGGTAGCTTAGACCACCCTGCTGAGAACTGCTATATTTTGCATGATTTTAGACAGTCTAGGGAAAACCATGATAATCTAATGTACGAATTGTCTAGAAGTGACTATGCTGGCAATCATTGGGACCATAATCAACCTGCACACATGCATCATTCACCACAATGGGGAGATGAACAATTTTATACTCCCCCAACTCCTAGTTTGCAATCAATAATGGAAACACTCATGGAGCAAAATGCTAGGCTTGAAATGAATGCAATACATGACCATCCACATAGCAACATGTCTGAGTTTCCCTTCTCTAGTGAACCTCATGCACAACCATACAATGAATATCCATATGAGGAATGCATACCCACTAGTGAAGACTCTCCTTCAATAGAACAACTCAAGATGATTCTTCAAAGGAACCTGATTGAGTTACAAATTGATAGGATTGAAAATAGTGTTTCTAGTCGTACTCATGCAACTAACATTGAATATGAACCTAATCTAGAGGTAGATGAGTACACTAAAAATACTACAATTTTGAATGGAGAGATGAATTCTTGCTATGATGATGATGATGATGAATATGAAGAGCATGTGTATTTTGAAAATATAGTAGAATCTGTAGGTTCAGAGACATTAAGTGTCTCTCCTGTGAACCCTATGAATGATGCTTCTTCTGATATTCATACATGTGCTGTTGATGTGGAACCTGTGCAATTGTCCTGTGAATGTGAGCATGCTTTACCACCTGTTTGTGACCTAGGAATAGCTGAATTGTCTGTTAACACAGATGATTCAATGCATGTGCCCGATTCCATGCCTAGGTTACAGCATGATATCTCTCCTGATCATGTTGTGCATGAAAGTGATTATGATTATGACATGGAGATTGATGAACTGTTTTATGCAGGTGAACATGATTTACCCTCTTCTGACTTTAGGAAAGTATGTGACGGTGCAAATGATTTTATACATGAAAACAACTTAGATGTACCTAACCCCTATCCTGAGTCACAAATTGAAACTCCTCCACCAAACCTAGGTGTAGTTTGTCACAAAATTGCAAAACCAACTTTTCTAAAAATGCCTAACTTAGGCCTAGAGCTTTGTGCTTCCCAAGTCCTCTTGGACTATTTTGCATCAAAGTATAACACTCTTAAGGAGCCACAGTTGGAATGTGTATGTCTGCCTGTTATTAGCAAAACTCATTTTGAGTTAGACCTTGTGCATGATGTACCTTTAATTTTGCAAGATTTTGTTCTCAAAAGCACACCTGTTGACAAATTTAGGTTTGGGGGAAAATCATTCACACACACAGTCTTACTTGCACTCTCATGTTATTTTTGTGTAAGGCTGTTGATGTTTGTATATATTTTCTATTGGGTTGATCCTCAACTCTTTAGATTGTTAGTGTATGGTGAATTTTCATTGTATATAATCCAGTAGGACTTGTTAAATTTTTCTTTCTTGAATCGGTTGAGTCTTCTTGTGCATACTTTGTGCTAATCCGATATGATCTCCACTGAGAATGTTGGATTCTAGCCTTGATTAATGAAGCTCCAACCTTGCTTCCGCCGACATCCGGTAATCTCTTCCCTTTTCTCTTATCAACATAGTTCTCTCGGTATGTGACTGTTTAAAATTTTTCTATATGTTGACACATTGAGGACAATGTTTGATTTAGGTTTGGGGGTGCATTTGCATTTAGAGTTTTTAGTCTTTTTAATCTTTTATTCCAAAAAAAAAAAAAAAAAAAAAAAAAAAAAACTCTTTTTGTAAAAACCTCCAACTTTTAGAGATTTTAGAGTCACTAGCATGCTTCTAGCTATGTTTACATAGAGAGTCGACCGAAATAACGAGAATTTGGAAGTCTTGGAAAACGCAATCGGGTTTCTTAGTTGATTAGAGCGTTAAAGTTGGATTTAACCATACCGGAGAGCGAATTAGGTCTTTGTTTAGATATTCGGTAGTAGAATTGTGATCACCCATAGTGGAGACTACCCATTTTACATCAAGTGAGGCACCAACCTTCAATTTTTGCAACTTTCTAGAAAAGTTGTTAGAGTGTGTGCCACCGTACATCAATTAGGGTAGGAATGGTGAGCTACCCAACTTCGCACCAATTTCAGCACTACTTTTGATCTCTTGAGTGCTAGTTTTTGTCAATCATGAGGGTGACGTCTAAAGATGAAAACTCCTTCTAAATACCGATTTGCAGTTAGCATCACTCTCTCCCTCTCAATCAACAGACCCATAGAAACACATCATCGTCAGCAAACAGAGCATCATCAGAATATTGGAAGAAAAGTTGAGATAGTCCAAGGTTTATGTGCAACAAAGAAAAAGAAAAGAAAATAGGATGAGAATTAATAAAATTTATAAAATCAAGACAATACAAGTTGTGGAAAAATTGAGTGACAAAGTCCTTTGTCCATGGAGTTAGTTGTTTCATTATTTGTATTTTTATTTTCACTTTTTGTAAAAAAAAAAAAAAAAAAAAAAAATTGTAGTTTATTTTTGCTACCACCATGGTAAAGAGAGTTCAAGAAGAAAAATCCAAACAACAAGGAAATTGAGTATAAAAAAAAAAAAAAAAAAAAAAAAATTGTCAAGTTTTGTGAAGTTTAGAAGTTCGTCATCAACAATTGAAGACCGAAGACCGAAGATTGAAGACGTTTCTGTGGTTCTTATGAGAGAGTGATATTAATTGCCGATCGGGTGAGAAGTGAGTGAGTACTCCCACCCCTTGCTAATGGTTGATTTCCTTTCTTAGAGATCATCGAGAAAAAAGATTCTTTTGTCCACACTTCTGTGGAGTCTCCAGAAATTATTTCGGAAGGTTATCCTTCTTACCTACAACGTGTGCAGGATTTCTCTCTGTATTCCTGCCTGCACACATGAGAGACTAAAAAAGCGATCTTTTTGAGTGCAATTATCATAAAACCTTAATGGTGAGGCAGAAGTTGAGACTTATGATCACAATCGAATCCGAATTCTTTCATATGGTATGGTTACTTCTCGCCAAGCACTTAAGGATGAGAATGCGTTCTTTGGTAGTTCTAACTTCATGTTACTAGTATGCAGAAACTCTATGTCCTCATAGCTTCTTGGAGGCTTGAGACTCTTTTACACTCTGAAGTTGGAGAAGGTTTTGTGGGTACACCTCTGGTAAACCCTCACGAGACTACAACTCGTCCACTAGGGACACCTAGGGGTTTAAAGGTTTAGTGCATACGCAAAATGCATTCGAGAAACCTGCGACAGGGGTATAGTTATGATTTCTTCATTTCTGTTTCACTTGAGGACAAGTAAAATTCAGGTTTGGGGGTATTTGATGAGTGCCAAATAGTGCATATTTATACACCTTTTTATTGGCATTTTACTCATCTTTTGCGCTTAGAAATCAGATATTATCCCAGATTCTGTGTTTTCTTTGTTTTCAAGAATAAATATTTGTATTAATTAATTTTGTGTTTTTAGGTAATAAATAAAGCTCGGAGAAATTGAGGAGCCAAAAGAGCGAAGAATTGGAGACAAGCGTCTAGGGAGCAGAAAGCCAAAGCCCGCGCGCGAATCAGTTGCAATCCAACAAGTAGCAACTCATCTACAAGACATGGGCTTGAGCTAGACGCGTGACCCGCGACCCGGATCCGAGCCCGTCCATCCTGAGCCGTTCAGATCTTCCCCAGTTGCATCTAACGGTCGCTGCCTCCACTCGCATCGAAGTTCGCTGCTCCCGTGCAACACCAGATCACTCCAAGTCTTCCTCAGCCGTTCAGATCGTACCAGCTTCATCCAACGCTCGCTGAGGCCTCTTCATCAAACCCTGTTGTGCCCGCTCAACACCCAAACTACCCTAACCCTATACCCATCGAGCAAAACACCTCATTTCTCTTCTTCTCCTTCTCTTTCTTCCCCCGACACTACTCTGCAAAACCCATTCTCCACCTTCTCCTCCCTTCCCCATGGCAGAGCAGAGCTGCCGCCTTCATCACCACCTCCATCACCTCACCTGACAACGCCTGCATCTCGACTTCCTCCCCACACCCTAGTTCTACCTTTCTCAACCATTAGCTTCTCTCATCCTAGAAGCTAGGGTTAAGATAGTGAGAATTAGGGTTTCTCAACAACCATGCATGGAGTTGCGAGGAACCGATTAGACAAGAGAGGAGTACGATTCAAGCGGTATGGGCGAGAGGGTATGACTTTAATTGTTGTTTTGAGAATTAGGGTTTGAATGTTTTCATGTATAAATAGAAGATGAAGAAGATGTTTTAGGGTTTATGCAGGCTAGCGGAGAGCACCAATTAGGTTAATTTGTAGTTATTTTGCATCTTAATCATGTTCTAAGTTTTATTGCTAGGGTTGGATGAAATCCATAATCAATTGATAAGTGTGGTTCATAATTTGATTTTGTTCTTGACTGTGCTTTATTGTTTAGGGTAAGTATAATCTTAACACTCAGCATTTTACCTTCACAGAGTATGCCATGTATGCACTGTAGTCGGATAAATTCTATGTTGATGGTGTTGCAATTCATGCTTCATTGAATGCTATTGATCCTCAGACTATTTGTGCCCTGAGAAGACAATTAGTGCTTGGGAGAGATACCCTAATTGTGATTAGAATACCCAATTTAGGATAGGTTTAATCATCTAAGTAGTGAAACTTGATTTGTGATTAGTTGTACTATGACAAGACAACTAATACTAGGGATTAGTTAATTGCCTTAGTTGATAATAACCATCCATTGAGACCCTGGATAAATGGCAAACTTGCCATTTCAAGGGACGAGAACATTATCAAACTTGAAATGACTTAGCTGAGATTAGGTGATGGATTCGACACCCTAGTGCTCTCTTTCTGTTTACAATTTACCTTGCTGCCTTAGTTTAGGTTCATACAACAAAACACTCAGCCGTATCGGCTACAAAACCAATATTTGTGTCACAATATCATCTTGAATTCAGTTTAGTAAGCCATTGATCAACTCTCGGCACCACAAGTCTCTGTGGTTCGACCCGCATTTGCCTTGTACTACATTAAAGACACCGTGCACTTGCGGTATAATTTGTAGGCATAAAATAAACCCCTTTCCAGGCCTACCAATGACCGTAGAACTAGAATGTTTTTAACACTAGTCAACAACCCATTGATTGTGATGATACTTGATTTGCATGAGATTAACATGATTGAGAGTCGATCCAAGACTCATTGCGACATTTTGTCAGTGGACCCTTTGCAAGCATGTTTAGATAACTTTGACTTAGATCTCTTTGAGTCTAAATACATTGGTGAAATTCACTCTTTGCTTGAATCTGTTCCATCCATGGATATTGCTAAATGGAAGAATGCATTGGAACCACTTCCACTCTCTGATTCCAAATCTTCCTCACCTCTTGATGAACCACCTAAGCTTGATTTGAAACCATTACCTGATACTTTGAAGTATGCTTTCTTAGGTCCTTCTGATACTTTACCTGTGATTATTGCATCATGTTTAGACACAGAACAGGAAAGTTAACTCTTAGAAGTGCTTAAAGAACATAAAGGAGCCTTAGGTTGGACCATCTCAGATCTTAAAGGTATAAGTCCCACAATTTGTATGCATCACATAAATCTTGAAGAGAACACTAAACCATCTAGGGAAATGCAAAGGAGACTTAACCCCAATATGAGAGATGTTGTCAAAGGTGAGATTTTGAAATTGCTTGATGCGGGTATCATTTACCCGGTTCAGGATAGCAGTGGGTCAGTCCCATTCAAGTGGTACCCAAAAAGTATGGCATTATTGTAGTTCAAAATGAAATGAATGAGCTTGTCCCCACCCGTGTGACCACAGGGTGGCGAGTTTGTATTGACTATAGAAAATTGAATACAGTAACAAAGAAAGACCATTTTCCCCTTCCCTTCATCGACCAAATGCTAGAAAGGTTGTCGAGACATAGTCACTATTGTTTCTTAGATGGCTATTCGGGCTACAACCAAATTCACATAAGACCTAGAAGACCAACAAAAGACCACATTTACGTGTCCTTATGGAACATTTGCTTATCTTCGTATGCCTTTTGGGTTGTGTAATGCACCCGCTACTTTTCAACGTTGCATGATGAGAATATTTTCTGACATGGTAGATAAGTTTCTTGAAATTATCATGGATGATTTTTCTGTCTTTGGATCTTCTTTTGATGAATGTTTGCATCATCTTACTCGTGTGCTGATTAGGTGTAAGGAAAAGAATTTGGTTTTGAATTGGGAAAAATGTCATTTCATGGTTAACTCAGGCATTGTTCTAGGGCATATCATCTCGGAAAAAGGCTGATGCGTGTCGTAATCACAACAAATTAATCAATATTTTTCCACTCAATTAACAAGTAATATGGTGGTAGTTAAGTTCGTTCCCACGAGGAGCAAGAGATTTTTAGTTGTAAAATTGTCACAAAAAAGGGGGAATGTATAGAGCAAAAGAAAATAAACAAAGCAATTCAAAGATAAAGTTGAAATCAATAAGAGAGACAAGACCAAGGAATCCTTCTTCGTTGCAAAACAATGATTCAAGTTATGTTTTTCATCCACATGTTATTAGTCACAGATTATCACCAACCGTAGGATAGCAGGTTCGCTTAGCTAGCCCCAAAATCCCTTATTTCACTGAGTAACAAGTCCGCTTAGTTATCAGATTCTATTCAAAAGAACCACCTTGAGGTTCGCTTACAAGATGTAATTCTCCGAATGCATTAAGATCTATGAATTTAGGTTTAGTACTAGTAGTTAAACTCGGTTCGCTTGGTCCACTTTCTAGCGTTGTTTTTACACACAATCGCTCCACGGAATCCCTCCGCAAGGTCTCGTGTTTTCTACTTGTGTAAAGTGTCGAGAACGATTACTTATTCCCTAACTTATACTAGAATTAGGTTGAATTAACAAATCAATTTAGCGTGCACTCTAAACAATCTATCAATCAATCATGAATGAATAAACATTCCTATTAGTAAAAACAAACGATAATCATGTGAAAAACTTCAAGATAGAATTGAAACAAAACTCAAATCATATATTAAGAACTAGGAATTCATCCTCAATCAATAAGAAAATTAGCTACTCATGTTTTTGAAATTCACACAAATAATAATTAAAAGGAGAATTTTTCAAGTTCACACAAATAATTAAAAAGAAGAATTTTCAAAAGCAAGCAAAAACACAAGTGTTGTGTGTGTAGAGAGATGTGTAAAAGATATAGAGAACTTCTCTATTTATAGGCTTCAATATTCTCCAAATCTTCCAAGGAATAAAACCCCTTTCCTTATGCAATTCAATTTCCAAGTCCAAGCCTTTCTCAAATCTTCCATCTTCTCTTTCCAAATTTGAACCCAATTCCACAAACCCATGAGTTTAGATGATTCTAGAGAATTCTTCACAAATTTTCATCCAATTTCCAAATCTAAGTCTTCACACCCATGAGAAGAATCCACACAAAATTCTGTAATTTTGGTCCGCCGGAAAGCTGGTATTATGGCCGGAATTTGGCAGGGATAGTCGCCGGAATCTTCTTCTCCGTCGACAGAATATTCCGTCACGGCGCCGTCAGAGATAACGGTCAAAATGGTCAAACAGTTAGTCCACTGGGTCAAAGGAAGGGAGTCGGCTACTGAGTCAGCACGAGTCAACTTCATAGTTGGCTGAATGGTCTTACTCAGCTCAGTTGGATCGCTCATCGGACTCTTCTGGATCGGTCACTGCCGACACCGAGTCGACTCACCAGATCAGAGAAATGGACAGAGTTTCCTCTGTTTTACGACGATTCTCAGGCCGATTTCAGGCCATTTTTAGCTCCATTCCCTGTTTCAAAATCCTACACATACATCTATTGAGCAATTTCAACATTATTCCCTGTAACAGAGCTTCACATCGCCTATTATAGTGCCTTGTTCTACCCTGTAACAGCGTGACATCTTCCGATATTCAACTCAACCGCCACCAACAGCTGCACATTGCAAAGATCGGCGAAGTGATCAAATCTCGCCGTACTCATCCTCAGAACCAAACCCATCTCTAATCTATTATTCACCAGCTCGAACATTGCTCCATCATTTACCAGAGACCCCTAATACCAATTGCTCCACCAACAATTCATCCTGCAGCTGTAATTTCTCTTCAATACCCATCTTGCCAATCCTCAATAGCGGCAGCAACTCCTTCTCTGCTTTCTCATCTTCGATTCTTCATCCCAACTACAGAACTTGAGTCTTAACCAAAGACCCATCTTCATAGCATCAGGTTCATCCCATACTTGGTTCAATTTCAGCCACATGAACTGGTTCTCAACCACAGACCCATTTGCTTTAAGTTGCTTTGATTTCAATCTCACAGATCCCATTTTAAGCTTGTCTCACAGCGATTAACCATACTCATATCGAACCCGTCTTCTTCTTTCCATTCAATAGCAGCATCGCCATCTCTCTGAATCATACCAACACCCAGATTCAACAACACCGCCAACATCATTCCTAGTTCAAATTCTTCACCACAGCAAACCCCTTTCTTAATCTCGATCTGAAATTCATACTTCATTCTATCGAACTCAGAGAGCAGCAGCATCTCACAGAATCTTCTCAATACTAACATCATCGGCAGCAACAAATTTATCATCTCCCCTGTAATCTCAACTGAGCTGAACTCAAATCAACCACAAACCCCTTTAATTCAATTTCTACTACTAACCCATCTCTAATTTCTTGTTCTATCATCTCTGAAATCAATCCACAGATCCATCTGCCATATCTTCTCAAACCCATCTGCTTTCTCTGTGTCTTCATCATTTTCCAACAACAACTCCGTAGCTCTGAATTTCATCACCTTCAATTTCTCGATTTATCTCTAAATTTCAGCTTTTCTCTTGGTTTCAGTAGCAGCTGCTGCGCAGCCATTGTTCTTCCTTTATTTCAGATGTATAAAATGATTGAGAGAAACACTCTCGAGTTTAGGGTTAGGTATAGCTGATGGGTGCCCTGAATGTGTAGGACGGGTGCATTTAGTAATCTTTCATGGGTTGCCCTTTAACCTTGGCTGGTCCGTATTTAGTACTCTTTCACATTGGGTAATTTCTTCTTCTTTTCCTCCGTGCGACTCCAAAGTAGCTATAAAACTCAAAACAAGCGTAAAATACATAATTTACAAGAAAAATAGCAAAGAAAGCATAAACAATAGATAGTAAATAGGATGTATTCTACACCCTATCAAATTCCCCCACACTTAGACTTTGCTAGTCCTCGAGCAAATCATACTAAAAACTCACAACTTCAAAGCGTTCAAGCGTCCCAAGCATCCAAAGAGTTATGAGGACATAGAGTTTCTGCATGCTAGTAATAAGAAGTTAGAAATACTAAAGAACATATTCTCATTCTTAAATGTTGAGTGAGAAATAACCACACCATAATGAGAGAACGCGTGTTTGAGAAACGATCAATAAGCATTTCGCCTCGACTTCTGCCTCACCAAAAAGGTTTTTTATGATAATTGCACTCAAAAAGACGGCTTTTTTATAGATCTCACATGTGTGCAGGTAGGAATGAAGAGAGAACTCTTGCAACACATTGAATGGTGGGAAGGACAACTTCCGAAATATTTTTAAAAACCCACATCTTTTAACATTTTGAAAAACCATTTTTCTGACGATCTCTAAGAAAGGAAATCAACCACTATTATCGAGGATGAGATTACTTACTCACCTTCACATCCGATTGCAAATTATGATAACACCACTCTCACGGCATCCAATAGAAACGTCTTCCGCTCCTCGTCTTGATCTCCTTGGTCTTCGTCTTCGGTTTCAACTATTGATGATAAACTCTCGAATTTCATAAATCCTTGCCACTTTGTAACTCTTTTTACCTTAAATCCTTGTCGCTTGAAACTTCCTTATAGATTTTCCTTCCCCACGGCTTATTAAATGAATAAAAACAAAACAAATATTTCTCTTGTCTCTTTTTTTTTTTTTTTTAATTTTTTTTTTTCAATTTTTTTTTTTCATTATTTTTTTTTTTTTTTTTTTTTTTTTAAACAAGAGAAATAAAATACAAAACAAAGTGAAAAACAAACCGTGGCCGTGGGAGAAGTATTTTACCGCTTGATTCTTCACAACTTGTATCGTTTTGAAATCATAAACTTCAACAATTCTCACCTTTTTAATTTTCTTCGCTCTTGTGAATAAGTCTTTATACTTGGATATAGAATTACCTCATTATATTGTAAGTCCTCAACATATATGTAAAAATCTGCCCTTTGTATGTTGCTTTACTTGAATTTGAAATTTGCTCTTTTCTCGTTTTGTTGCTTGTAAACCTTGAACTTTTTCAACTTTCCTTGTAGATTTTAATGTCGCTCCTTGTTGATGATGATGGTGTTTCTATGGATCCGTTGTTGTCGAGAGAGAGAATGGTGCTAAATGCAAATCGAACTACAAGAAGGAGGCTTTCATCTATAGACGTCACCCTTCATGATTGACAAAATTAGCACTCAAGAGATCAAAGAGTAGTGCTTCTATTGGTGGGAGGTTGGGTAGCTCACCATTCTACCCGGAATTAACGTACGGTGACACACACTCAAAAGAAAGCTCTTTAGTTAGATGGAAAAATTTCTGGTCGGTGCCTCACATGATATGAATACGGGTAGTCTCCACTAATGATTGATCAGCAACTCTAATAATGCATTTCTCCCTGCACCAAATTCGCATCACCGGCATGATTAAATCCATTATTTAACACTCAAACAAGCAAGAAATCCAAATGTAATTCCCTAACACTTCCAAGTTCAATTATGTCGGTCAAAATCTCTATGTAAACATACCTAGAAGTATGCTAGTGACTCTAAAATCTCTAAAAGTTGGAGGTTTTATGTAAAAACTTTTTTTTTTTTTTTTTAATTTTTTTAATTTTTTTTTTAAAATACATGCTTAACCACTCCCCCACACTTAAACCTTACATTGTCCAAAATGTAATTGAATCCTCCTAGTAAAGTCAAGGTGGGAAATTTTAACATGATATGGAACAAGAAAAATAAATAAACAAAAATAAAAAGCAAAAGGATAAGAAATACAAAACCTATGGGTTGCCTCCCATTAAGCGCTTGTTTTAAAGTCGACGGCCCGACTTAGCTCTTGCAAGATTCATTAGCCCGGATCAATCTCTTTCACGGGAAAACATGACTTCACATCACTAGGGTATCGCGTTGTCTCAAAGATATTGAAGTGGATGAGTGTACCATCAAACTCCATTTTGGACATCAATCTTTGTTCCGGCGGTGCTTAAGAATGGTCTACCCAAAAGCAAAGGTGTAGACTTGGAAGAATTCTCATCATTCATGTCCAAGACATAGAAATCGGCCGGAAATACAAGCTCATTAACCTGCACCAAAACATTCTCAACAATCCCTTTCGGGTAAACATTAGATCGGTTAGCAAGTTCAAGAACTACCCCGGTCTCCTTAAGAGGACCAAGATTCAAAGAATCATAAATCGAAGAAGGCATAACATTAACCGATGCTCCCAAATCTAGCAAAGCTCGAGTAAACCTTGTTTTACCAATTGTGCAAGGTATAGTGAAACTACCGGGGTCCTTTAATTTTGGTGGGAGTTTCTTGAGAATGAACGCCGAAGCATTCTCCCCCACACTCATGACTTCATTCCCTTTTAAACTTTTCTTCTTCATGCACAACTCCTTTAAGAACTTTGCACAACGAGGAATTTGTCGAATAGCTTCAATGAGTGGTATATTGACTTGTACTTTCCTAAGGATGTCCCACATATCCTTGTATTCCAAGTCTTTCTTTGATTTAGCAAATCGGCTAGGAAACGAGGGTGGAGTTGTGAAAGTAGGAACCGTCTCCTCGGGTTGGTTGGTTGGGGATGTATTTTCCTTTGGTGCGGTTTCAATTTCCTCTTTCTCATCATTCACCTCCTCTTGTTGATTTGGTTGCTCCACTTGTTTCCCACTCCTCAAAGTAATCGCATTAACGCTCTCTCTTGGATTAACAAATGGTTGTGAAGGAAGCTTTGTGGACGCTTGAGATTTCAATAGGTTCACATCGGTCGCCAATTGCCCCACTTGAATTTGTAAATCCTTGATTGCCGAATCGGTCTTTTGTTGTTGTTGTTGGACCAAAGTGGTAATACCTTGCATACCTTGCATCAATGCATTGAGCTTGTCATCAATTGAAGAATCACGTTCCTTGACTTGTTGTGGTTGAAATTGTTGTTGAGGTTGGAAACGTGATTGTTGGAAACCACCTTGTTGCTCATACGGATTGGGAACCGCCGCTTGCTTATTTGCATAGCTAAACTTAGGATGATCCTTCCAACCGGGATTGTAAGTATTCGAGTATGGATCGTACCTTGGCCTTTGATTTGGATATAAAGCATTTACTTGTTCGGTCTCACCATCCGGAATAATTACCGCGACCATCCTTTGAATCATTATCTCCATGTTTCCCATCCTTTGATCAAGATGTG
Organism: Papaver armeniacum; assembly: GCA_023531295.1. Taxonomy (NCBI): domain Eukaryota; kingdom Viridiplantae; phylum Streptophyta; class Magnoliopsida; order Ranunculales; family Papaveraceae; genus Papaver; species Papaver armeniacum. The sequence goes on from JAJJWW010017533.1 coordinate 46,709, forward strand.
ATGATGAATCACTAACTTCATGCACTCGCCTAACCATTGGTTCATCTCTTGTGTAGAATTGTTGCGAGTTCGCAGCCATACTTTCAATCAACTCGGTAGCTTGGGTCACCGTCTTGTTCACTAGTGCACCACCACCCGCGGCGTCAAGAAGAGACCTATCACTTGGGTTGAGAGCTTCGTAGAAGTATTGGAGAATCATAACGTCACTAAATTGATGGTGTGGACAGCTTGCCACCAACCTCTTGTATCTCTCCCAACATTCATACAATGACTCTCCCACATGTTGTTTCAATCCACAAATCTCCTTGCGAATTTGAGTAGCTTTTGACGCGGGAAAATATCTCTCGAGGAAAAGTTTCTTCATCCCATTCCATGTTGTGATACTTCCGGAAGGCAAATAATATAACCATTCCTTAGCATTGCCCGCTAAAGAAAACGGGAAAGCTTTCAACATTGCTCCATCCGCATTAGTCTCCGGTGGAAGCATAGCCATAACTATGGTATAGAAGTCCATAAGATGTTTGTTTGGGTCCTCATTCACCATGCCATGAAACTTTGGTAACTCTCTAATCAATCCCGGCTTGATCTCGAAGGTTGAGTTAGTTTGGATACACCATTGTTGTGTATCAAGCCTGTGAGAAGCTAGGTCCTTGAGTGTACGTTCAGCCATTGCTTCTTCTTCTTTGTCCGAATCACTTGATGAAGAAGGAGGAAGTGGAGTGTTAACCGCTCGAATGAAATCCTTTAGTTGAGTGCCGGATCGAAGACGTATTGGACTCGGTCTGCCCTTTTTAAGCATTCACCAACGGTATAACACCTGAAACAAGATTCTCGAAAACTAAGTTAGATACGGTATATAATCTAACAAAGCAAGAATAAAGCAAAAAGAAAAATAAAAACAACTAAAATCGTCCGTTTGCTCCCAGTTAGCGGCGCGCCAAAATTTGATGCGTGTCGTAATCACAACAAATTAATCAATATTTTTCCACTCAATTAACAAGTAATATGGTGGTAGTTAAGTTCGTTCCCACGAGGAGCAAGAGATTTTTAGTTGTAAAATTGTCACAAAAAAGGGGGAATGTATAGAGCAAAAGAAAATAAACAAAGCAATTCAAAGATAAAGTTGAAATCAATAAGAGAGACAAGACCAAGGAATCCTTCTTCGTTGCAAAACAATGATTCAAGTTATGTTTTTCATCCACATGTTATTAGTCACTGATTATCACCAACCGTAGGATAGCAGGTTCGCTTAGCTAGCCCCAAAATCCCTTATTTCACTGAGTAACAAGTCCGCTTAGTTATCGATTCTATTCAAAAGAACCACCTTGAGGTTCGCTTTACAAGATGTAATTCTCCGAATGCATTAAGATCTATGAATTTAGGTTTAGTACTAGTAGTTAAACTCGGTTCGCTTGGTCCACTTTTTAGCGTTGTTTTTACACACAATCGCTCCACGGAATCCCTCCGCAAGGTCTCGTGTTTTCTACTTGTGTAAAGTGTCGAGAACGATTACTTATTCCCTAACTTATACTAGAATTAGGTTGAATTAACAAATCAATTTAGCGTGCACTCTAAACAATCTATCAATCAATCATGAATGAATAAACATTCCTATTAGTAAAAACAAACGATAATCATGTGAAAAACTTCAAGATATAATTGAAACAAAACTCAAATCATATATTAAGAACTAGGAATTCATCCTCAATCAATAAGAAAATTAGCTACTCATGTTTTTGAAATTCACACAAATAATAATTAAAAGGAGAATTTTTCAAGTTCACACAAATAATTAAAAAGAAGAATTTTCAAAAGCAAGCAAAAACACAAGTGTTGTGTGTGTAGAGAGATGTGTAAAAGATATAGAGAACTTCTCTATTTATAGGCTTCAATATTCTCCAAATCTTCCAAGGAATAGAACCCCTTTCCTTTAGCAATTCAATTTCCAAGTCCAAGCCTTTCTCAAATCTTCCATCTTCTCTTTCCAAATTTGAACCCAATTCCACAAACCCATGAGTTTAGATGATTCTAGAGAATTCTTCACAAATTTTCATCCAATTTCCAAATCTAAGTCTTCACACCCATGAGAAGAATCCACACAAAATTCTGTAATTTTGGTCCGCCGGAAAGCTGGTATTATGGCCGGAATTTGGCCGGGATAGTCGCCGGAATCTTCTTCTCCGTCGACAGAATATTCCGTCACGGCGCCGTCAGAGATAACGGTCAAAATGGTCAAACAGTTAGTCCACTGGGTCAAAGGAAGGGAGTCAGCTACTGAGTCAGCACGAGTCAGCTTCATAGTTGGCTGAATGGTCTTACTCAGCTGAGTTGGATCGCTCATCGGACTCTTCTGGATCGGTCACTGCCGACACCGAGTCGACTCACCAGATCAGAGAAATGGACAGAGTTTCCTCTGTTTTACGAAGATTCTCAGGCCGATTTCAGGCCATTTTTAGCTCCATTCCCTGTTTCAAAATCCTACACATACATCTATTGAGCAATTTCAACATTATTCCCTGTAACAGAGCTTCACATCGCCTATTATAGTGCCTTGTTCTACCCTGTAACAGTAGCAGCATCTTCCTGATATTCAACTCAACCGCCACCAACAGCTGCACATTGCAGCATCAGCAGAAGTGATCAAATCTCGCCGTACTCATCCTCAGAACCAAACCCATCTCTAATCTATTATTCACCAGCTCAGAACATTGCTCCATCATTTACCAGAGACCCCTAATACCAATTGCTCCACCAACAATTCATCCTGCAGCTGTAATTTCTCTTCAATACCCATCTTGCCAATCCTCAATAGCGGCAGCAACTCCTTCTCTGCTTTCTCATCTTCGATTCTTCATCCCAACTACAGAACTTGAGTCTTAACCAAAGACCTATCTTCATAGCATCAGGTTCATCCCATACTTGGTTCAATTTCAGCCACATGAACTGGTTCTCAACCACAGACCCATTTGCTTTAAGTTGCTTTGATTTCAATCTCATAGATCCCATTTTAAGCTTGTCTCACAGCGATTAACCATACTCATATCGAATCCGTCTTCTTCTTTCCATTCAATAGCAGCATCGCCATCTCTCTGAATCATACCAACACCCAGATTCAACAACACCGCCAACATCATTCCTGGTTCAAATTCTTCACCACAACAAACCCCTTTCTTAATCTCGATCTGAAATTCATGCTTCATTCTATCGAACTCAGAGAGCAGCAGCATCTCACAGAATCTTCTCAATACTAGCATCATCGGCAGCAATAAATTTATCATCTCCCCTGTAATCTCAACTGAGCTGAACTCAAATCAACCACAAACCCCTTTAATTCAATTTCTACTACTAACCCATCTCTAATTTCTTGTTCTATCATCTCTGAAATCAATCCACAGATCCATCTGCCATATCTTCTCAAACCCATCTGCTTTCTCTGTGTCTTCATCATTTTCCAATAGCAACTTTGTAGCTCTGAATTTCATCACCTTCAATTTCTCGATTTATCTCTAAATTTCAGCTTTTCTCTTGGTTTCAGTAGCAGCTGCTGCGCAACCATTGTTCTTCCTTTATTTCAGATGTATAAAATGATTGAGAGAAACACTCTCGAGTTTAGGGTTAGGTATAGCTGATGGGTGCCCTGAATGTGTAGGACGGGTGCATTTAGTAATCTTTCATGGGTTGCCCTTTAACCTTGGCTGGTCCGTATTTAGTACTCTTTCACATTGGGTAATTTCTTCTTCTTTTCCTCCGTGCGACTCCAAAGTAGCTATAAAACTCAAAACAAGCGTAAAATACATAATTTACAAGAAAAATAGCAAAGAAAGCATAAACAATAGATAGTAAATAGGATGTATTCTACACCCTATCAAAGGCATAGATGTAGATAAAGCCAAGGTTGATCTCATTCAACACTTGCCTCAACCTCGTTCTGTGAGGGACATAAGATCATTCTTAGGCCATGCGGGTTTTCACCACCGATTCATCAAAGACTTTAGTAAAATTTCAAGACCTTTGTGTAATCTTCTTGCAAAAGATGTTGCATTTGTCTTTGATGATGCTTGTAAGGAAGCATGGGAGCAATTGAAGGCTCTCCTTACATCTGCCCTTATAGTCGACCACCCGATTTGGACCTTACCATTTGAAATTATGTGTGATGCGTCGACTATCTTTGTAGGAGCTGTTTTGGGCCAGCGAGTAGACAAACTCCCTTATGTGATCTACTATGCTAGTAAAACACTTAATGATGCTCAAATCGAATTATTCTACAACCGAGAAAGAGTTGCTAGTTGTTGTGTTTGCATTGGATAAGTTTAGATCTTATTTGATAGGGTCTAAAGTCATCATATATTCTGACCATGCTCATTGAAATATCTTTTGTCTAAAGAAGATGCTAAGGCTCGTCTAATTCGATGGATACTCTTGTTACAAGAGTTCAACCTCGAAATTCGAGATAAGAAAGGGTCGGAAAATGTTGTTGCTGATCACTTGTCTAGGTTGAATGTTGAATCTGTTGATGAATCCGTGCTAATTAGAGAATCATTCCCCGATGAACAATTGATGATTGTGTCTGAAATGCCGTGGTTTGCTGATATCGTGAACTACCTTGCTACAGGTAGAATGCCTTTGCATTGGTCTAAACAAGACCGTTCTAAATTCTTGGCTGAAGTTAAACATTTCCTTTGGGATGACCCATATATGTTTAAGTACTGCCAAGACCAAATCATTAGGAGATGTGTCCCCAATTCTGAACAACGGGATGTCATCTCTTTCTGTCATGACCATGCATGTGGAGGCCACTTTAGTGCCAAGAAAACTGTTGCAAAGATCTTGCAGAGCGGTTTCTATTGGCCAACATTGTTTAAGGATAGCCATGCTTTTTGTGTTGCTTGTGACCGATGCCATAAATTAGGAAATATCTCTAAGAGAAACATGATGCCCTTACAACCTATTTTGATTGTTGAGCTGTTTGATGTGTGGGGTATTGATTTCATGGGTCCATTTCCTAACTCTGAAGGTAAGTTGTACATTCTTGTTGCTGTTGATTATGTATCTAAGTGGGTAGAAGCCATTGCATCTAAAACAAATAATCATAAAGTTGTTCTTTCTTTTCTTAAAGAAAACATTTTCTCCCGCTTTGGAACACCTAGAGCAATAATCAATGATGGAGGTAGTCATTTTTGCAATAGACCTTTTGAATCACTTGTGCGCAAGTATGGAATCACTCATAAGGTAGCAACACCTTACCATCCTCAGACCAGTGGCCAAGTAGAAGTTTCTAATAGGGAAATTAAGCATATTCTTGAGAAGACTGTCAATCCTTCTAGGAAAGATTGGTCTTTACGTTTAAATGATGCTTTGTGGGCCTATAGAACTGCATACAAGACTCCCATTGGGATGTCCCCTTACAAACTTGTGTATGGTAAAGCTTGTCATCTACCCGTAGAGTTAGAACATCGTGCATATTGGGCTGTAAAGAAACTGAATTTTGATCTTGATAAGGCTGGTACCCAAAGAAAACTTCAACTCAATGAGTTAGAAGAATTAAGAAATGACGCATATGATAGTGCCAAAATGTACAAACAAAGAATGAAAGTGTTTCACGACAAGCGCATTTTGCGCAAGTCTTTCACACCTGGTCAAAAAGTTTTATTGTACAACACTCGTTTGCATTTGTTTCCAGGGAATTTACGTTCTCGATGGTCAGGTCCATTCTTGGTACGTACTGTTTTCCCCCATGGAGCTGTTGAAATCGAAAACCCAGCAACCAAGAACATCTTCAAGGTCAATGGTCAGAGATTGAAACCATTTCTTGAGCATCTTCCACCAGAAGTTGAGACCGTAGACCTGGAAGACCCCATCTATGTGGACTAAAAATCCATTCTCTTTCCCTTTTTCTTTTCTTTTTAATGTGTGCTAACCAAACTTTTTGTCTTGCGCTCTTGTTGTTTGCTTTCAAAGCATTCATCCTCCTATGGTTTAGCAACATCCTCTTGCATCCGGTAATCTCTTCCCTTTTCTCCACTCAACATAGTTCTCATGGTATGTGACTGTTTAAATTCTTATCATCTGTTGACACATTGAGGACAATGTTAGATTTAGGTTTGGGGGTGTGATTTGCATATAGAGTTTTTAGTCTTTAATTTCAAAAAAAAAAAAAAAAAAATTCAAAACTCTTTGTAAATACTTACATAAAAACCTCAAACTTTAGAGATCTTAGAGTCACTAGCATGCTTCTAGCTATGTTTACATAGAGAGTCTGACCGAAATAACTGAACTTGGAAGTACTGGAGAACACAATCGGGTTCCTTAGTTGATTAGAACGTTAAAGTTGGATTTAACCATGCCGGAGGGCGAATTAGGTGCTGCAAAGATATTCGGTAATAGAATTGTGATCACCCATAGTGGAGACTACCCATTTTTACATCAAGCGAGGCACCGACCTTCATTTTTGTGACTTTCTAGAAAATCTGTTAGAGTGTGTGTCACCATACATCAATTAGGGTAGGAATGGTGAGCTACCCAACTTCGCACCACTTTCAAAGACTATTTTTGATCTCTTGAGTGCTAATTTTTTCAATCATGAGGGTGACGTTTAAAGATGAAAACTCCTTCTTGTAGTTCGATTTGCAGTTAGCATCACTCTCTCTCTCAACAACATCAACAGATCCATAGAAACACATCATCGTCAGCAAGCAGAGCAACGTCAGAATATTTGAAGAAAAGTTGAAATAGTCCAAGGTTTACATACAACAATTCAAAGAAAAGAAAATAAGATGAGAATTAGTGAAGTTTATAAAATCAAGACAATACAAGTTGTGAAGAATTGAGTGATAAAGTCCTTCATCCATGGAGTTAATAGTTTTATTGTTTTTGTTGTTATTTTCAATTTATTGTTAAAAAAAAAAAAAAAAAAATGTAGTTTATTTTCTTAGTTTTGATACCACCATGGTAAAGAAGAAGAATTCAAAAGAAAATTCCAAGCAACAAGGAATTTGAAGAGAAAAGTTACAAATTGTCAAGTTTTTGCGAAGTTCAGAAGTTCATCATCAACAGTTGAAGACCGAAGACCGAAGATTGAAGACGTTTCTATGGATGCTGTGAGAGTGATGTTAGTTGCCGATCGGATGTGAAGGTAAGTGAGTACTCCCATCCTTGCTAATGGTCGATTTCCTTTCTTAGAGATCATCAGAAAAGATTCTTTTTGTCCACAATTCTGTGGAGTCTCCAGAAATTATTTCGGAAGGTTATCCTTCTCACCTTCAACGTGTGCAGGATTTCTCTCTTTATTCCTGCCTGCACACATGAGAGACTAAAAAAGCGCTCTTTTTGAGTGCAATTTTCATAAAACCCTATTGGTGAGGCAGAAGTCGAGGCTTGTGATCACTCTCGAACCCGAATTCTTTCATATGGTATGGTTATTTCTCGCTCAACTTTTAAGGATGAGAATGCGTTCTTTGGTAGTTCTAACTTCGTGTTACTAGCATGCAGAAACTCTATGTCCTCATAGCTCCTTGGATACTTGAGACTCTTTTTACGCTCTGAAGTTGGAGAAGGTTTTGTGGGTACACCTCTGGTAAACCCTCACGAGACTACAACTCGTCCACTAGGGACACCTAGGGGTTTAAAGGCTTAGTGCATACGCTAAATGCATTCGAGAGACCAGCGACAGTGGTATAGTTAGGATTTCTTAATTTCTGTTTCACTTGAGGACAAGTAAAATTCAGGTTTGAGGGTATTTGATGAGTGCCAAATATTGCATATTTCTACACCTTTTTATTGGCATTTAACTCATCTTTTGTGCTTTAAAATCATATATTATCCCAAATTCTGTATCTTCTCTGTTCTCAAGAATAAATACTTGTACTAATTAATTTTGTGTTTTTAGGTAGTAAATAAATTTCGGAGAAATTAAGGAGCCAAAAGAGCAGAAAGCCACAGCCCATGCGCGCATCAGTTACAACCCAACAAGAAGCAACCTATTTACAAAGATATGGGCTTGAGCAATCCAAGGGCCGACCCATAACCCGAATCCAAGCCCGATCCATCTTGAGCCGTGAGATATGATCCATCCGCATCCAACGGTCGCTTCATCTCGCGCATCATCGCTCGATGTATCCGCCCAACACCTTAGCCACCTACCCATTCACCCATCGACCAAACATTCCCCTCACCTTCACTTTCTCTCTTCTCCCCCGACAGAACCATAGCCCCCATCTCTCTTCTCCCCCGACCAGTTGCAGAGCCGACACCACCACCACCATTTCTTCTCTCCCGACAACACCAGCACCACAGCCGCACCAGCAGCCGCCTTCACCACATCTCTAGGTCTAGCTATCTCCTTCATAGCTTCTCCCATAACCCTAGAAGCTAGGTTTGAGATAGATGGAGCTAGGGTTTCACTATCAGAGCATTAATGGCTACCAGAGCCGAATTGGAAGAGGGAACACGATTGGGTTTGTAATTAATGCCGATTTGGAGTGCTAGAGAGGATTGAGAGGTATAAAATGGAATTGTTCCTCATCTGAGAGGAGGCTGGAAAATTTTAGGGTTTATTTTTAGTTTAAAATTCAATTCTATTTAATTACTTGTATGATGTTCTAATTCACTCTGCTAGGGTGTAGATGAAACCTCTAATTTGTTGTTAAGATAATCAATCTTTGGTTATTGTTCTTGCTGTGTTACATTGTGTTAGGATTAGTACTTAACTGTTTGAGCTTATGAACCTGTGATGAGTTGTAATGTAAGAAGACGACTCATACTAGGGGGGAGTTAGTGAAAGGTAGTTAATAAACATCCACCTGAGACCTTCAAGGGAAGGTACAAGAACATAACTTGAGTTACATTGCCTTAGCATAGGATTAGAAGGTGAATTCGATCACCCTAGTGCTCTCCAACCTTGTTTACAATCTGTTATACATTTTACTTTACATTCACAAACATTCTCGTCGTATCGACATCCAAAACAAACCACTATTGTGTCACTCTTAGAAACCAGTTAGTGAAACTTTGGAATCAATTTTACACACCCCAAATCTCTGTGGGTTCGACCTGTACTTGCCCTGTGTTGCTAGTCGACACTGTGCACTTTCAGTTACATCTGTAGGCATCATCTTTTCCTAGCCTACCATGGAGCTTTGATACCCAAGGCCTCACCGCATTACAAGGCGGCGCAGTCACGCATTCAACTTACAGAAACCATCATGAACTTTGAAGTATGCTTAAAGAGTAACCAATACTTTTTGAATGACTTTCCTATTAAGCTCGTTACCCTATAGGTCTCATTCTAGTCAAAATTTTAGGCTTAGGTTCGTGTTTGGTTTCGTTTTCCTAAGGCGGGCAAGAAGAGAACGGTGATGAAATCCGAACCCTTATCTTGTATGGCCAGGCCTTGCCCTTTACTAGGAAATTAAAGCAGCCATTTTCAATACCTCAACATATATGCATACAAAATCATCCAGTAAACCCGTTGACAGGGGATTCGCGGGTGTTTAGAATTCTTACCTTCCGTTCCAGACGGGGGATGAACCGTTTTGGTCGACTCGGGCCACAACTCCTATGTCATGTACGAACCCGAGGGGCCGAGACAGTACCGTAACTGTCGTCCTTCCCTGTGCAGTTTATATTTAAACTAACCCTTCCTTAGGGTTTTAAAAATAATAATGTCCAAAATTCCAAAAATAAAGTCCAAAAATAAAAATTACAAAAATAATTACCTAATTACAGTTTCTAAAAAATAAATAATAATAATTACACTATATACAAAATTTTCTTCTTCACTCCGTTCGGATCTCTCTTTTCTTTACTATTTTGGCTTTGCTTTTCTTTTCTTTTCAGCATTTTCTCTTTTTCTTTCGCTCCACTCCAAATCTGAAAGCAAACAGAAATACCAAAACGCGTAAAAAAAAACAAAAATAATAAAATAAAAAATAATAAAATAAAAAACCTAAAACAAATCTATACACAAGTCCGCGTCGGCGGCGCCAAAAATTGATCGAATTTAGAATAGTGGTAAGTAGAGTTGTCGTTCACTCGGACTTGTTGAAATCGATTTTAGGATTTAATAAAGAAAAATAATAAAAATAGAGAATATATACAATTTATGTCACAAGATGAAAAGAGTTACTGGGACTCGGGATTCCACCGATTCTCACATTCATGCGGTTCATCTATTAATTCCGGACAATTAAAGCTCATAAAATAACAAACATCGACTCTAATTCTTTGCCAAGGTAGATTTTATAAAGAATTATATGTAATTCACAAGCATGACGCATCTAAAGTACCTAAGACTAAGCATGCGACATCTAACGAATTCACAAATAATCAAGAAAAATCATAAATCAATTATAATAGTGCAAATAGTACTAAAGGAATTAAATAAAATTACCACATGGGTGAAAAACAGCTTCCTCCGTCGTCCTAGTGATGGGTTCTAGCTCCGCATGGTAAAAACACACTCAAAGGATTTTTTTATTGCTCAAAAAGGTGTGTTTACAATGGTGAAAAGGAGAAAAGTAATAAAAACCGGGTTTGTAACAGTTATAATTGTTACAAACCGAGCTGTTACAAAGAACGATAAATTTCAAGTGTCGCTGTCGCTGTAGTTTTAAGACTGTCTCCAGAACTACGACCCACAATTGTGAGTCGTTATCACTGTAGCATGTACGACGGTATGCCGTGCGTCTTATGATCTTCGTGTTCTTCAATGGCAGCAGCAGCAGCAGAAAAGTTCTCTGCAACTCGATTCTCGCCTCTGTCTTCTCCCAATTCTATCCCAAACTCTCCATAATTCTTCTCTGCTACACCAGCATCATATTTATACTCAACAGGGCCACAAATAACTCATCATTACTCCATATAATCTCCATATCTTGGCATTGAAAGAAAATAATCTCGGGATATTTCTCTTACCCTTTTTTATCTCCTCCATGAGTTTGCATCTGTTTAAACAACACGAACACGTTTCTACATGCTTCTGCTGGATTCAAACACTCACAGGGCATACGAAAACCACACAAAATCCTTCAAAAATATCTTAGAGAATCCCGATAATCACTATCCACCATGTTCTCTCATGTTCGGACGTTTCATCCCATTTTTCCCGAAACCAATCAACATACCTTCCCTGTTTAGATGAAACAGGGTCAACATAATCAACATGCACGGTAAAATATCCCCACAACACTCCACAAATCCTCACAAATTAAATGCAGAAGAAACCGAGTTTCTTTCCCCTGTTTTGCCTCCACAACATTATCCAGCCCAATTAAGTCTATTCGAACAGCCATACCAGCATTGTTTATCTGCTTCAAGTCATCCCTAGCAGTTTCAGCCATTGAATATCCTTAAAACACGCCCAAAAATCCAACCCTAATTCTGCCTGTATCAAACATGCTTTCCCGCCAATTTTCATTTTCAAACGAAGAAGAAGGAGTGTCCCCCTAACCAAACCGGGGGTGCGAATAACAAGTGCCCAACTGAGGTGCCCCCTTAGTAATTGAGGTTCCCCTTAACCGAAATGAGAGTCCGCATAGCACATGTCCACCGGGGGTGCTCCGCATAAATTTTCGAGCCGATTTTTCCAAAAATGTTTATTTCTCAAAAATACCTACAAACACACAAAACACCATAATAAGCACAAATTCGAGTACCAACAAAACAGAAAATTGAGGACAACTCAGACACAAAAATGTGTCTATCACTTAATTTCTTTATGTACGTTTGTTGTGATTGGGTTTTTGTTTTGATTCTCGTTCTCGTTCTTGTTCACCACCTCCAAGTCTCCTTGTGTTGTTTTGAGTACCAGCTTCAAGGTTTGTTTCATTCGATTCTCTCTGTGGTGTTTGAGTTATAGTTTCAAGGATTTTGAAGTGGGTTCTTCTTTTGTATGTGATTGAAGAAGTAATTTTTCTATTTAGGACTCTGAAGAGGAAGTTCTTTGTGATTGAATTAGAGACTTTGTGGTTCTTCTTTGTGCTGTTTTTGAGGAGGTTGCATTGTGGTTGTTTACCATCTTCTATAAAGTTTTATTAGAGTTTTGTTGTATGGTAATTTGAGTTTTCAAATTGTGGTGAAATCTTAAATTCTCATACATTAAACTATAATTTTTATTCTTGAGTTGTGGAAGTTATAGGGTTTTGTGTTGCTTTTTCTTATGCGATGCCTAGAACCAGATCATCATCAACATCCCAGAACTTTTCTTCATCACATGATTCTTCCTCATCTCAGCCATTGTCTCCATCGGTTACTGCTGTACCTTCCAATGCTAATCGTATCCATTGCCCCTTTCAGAACTTTGGTGGATGTCTTAATGGTGTTGGTGTCAATGGTTATAGTAAGTCTGGTTTCTATAGACATTTACATGATAGACATCTACCTAATTCAGCCTGTGTTGCCCTTTGTAGAGAAAGAATCAGTTCCAATAGGGGTGTGTATGATGCTTGGGATAGCACTTATCGCAACTTCAGATGTGGCTTTGTGTTCCTTGTATGCATATGCAGGCATGGAGTAAAGCATGCAATTCCCACGGTGCTGTCATTATGGCTGTACCTCTTAAAGACAATGTTGTTCAATTCCTCATTCATGGAGTTGTGAAACCGGTTGGTTCTCATGACAATATTTCTGCAGGGGAGCCAACATTTGACGGTGCAGGTGATGTGCCAACTACAGATATTTCCCTCAACTTGGATTTGCTTAATTTGGTTTTTCAGAAGCGGTTTACAACCATCGCCAGTATCCCTCCACCCTATAGGCTGAACTTTTCTAGAACTCTCAAGGCTGCACTTGATAAGGTACTGACTAACCCTAAAGATTTATCAACATGGTTGCATCTTTTGCTCTTGCCTATATGTACGCTTAATATGTACATGCCTAAGTGCTCAAAGGAGGAGAGGTCTGGAGTTAGGAAGAAGTTACAGATAGACAACATCAATCAGTCTCTACTATAATGAAAATAAAGCGGTGGATGTATTAATATCATTGAGCAACTTTTGGCAGCATCCAAGCATGATAGTCAACCAAGCAAACCAAATAGGAAAAAGAAGTTTAGTCCCAATCTGCAAGCTTGCAAGAAGAAACTGAGTTCTGGTCATTATGCGACTGCAATACGGGTTTTATCCTCCAATGGATTAGGACCCAATAATGCGGAAACTTTACAAGAACTCAGCCTTAAACATCCCAGTGCCCCTTTACCGTCCATTCCAGCTGAGCCTATTGGTGTTGCTGCTTTATCAGTTGACTCCAAATCAGTCCTTGATGCTTTGAGGAGTTTCCCTAGAGGTACTTCATGTGGACGTGATGGGCTGAGAGCACAACATCTCTTAGATGCAATGAGTGGAGCAGTTGGTGCAGTGGTAGAGGATCTTTTAACTTCTATGGAAGGGGTGGTTAATATTTTGCTGGCAAGGAAATGTCCATCGGTTTTGGGTGAATATATTGCTAGTGCTCCGCTAATCCCTCTTCTCAAGCTAGGCGGCGGACTTAGGCCTATTGCTGTTGGGACTATATGGCGGAGATTGTGTTCAAAACTTGGAGACAGGTCAGTTTGCAAAGATATGGTAGCCTACTTAGGACATTATCAATTTGGTGTAGGCATCCCATGTGGCGCTGAAGGTATTCTACATTCCGCCAATAGACTCTTGTAGATGAAAGGTACTCAAAACTCTATGTCTATATTGCTAATCGACTTTTCTAGCGCTTTTAATCTGGTTGATCGAACCACTTTAATCCATGAGGTTAGACTTAGATGTCCCAGCATCGCCAGGTGGGTTGAGTTTTGTTATGCATCTCTGGCAAGGCTTTACTATAATGAGTCAGTTCTTTCTTCTGCCACTGGGGTTGATAGGGTGTAGAATACATCCTATTTACTATCTATTGTTTATGCTTTCTGTGCTATTTTTCTTGTAAATTATGTATTTTACGCTTGTTCTGAGTTTTGTAGCTACTTTGGAGTCACACGGAGGAAAAGAAGAAGAAATCACTCAATTTGAGCGAAAATGGCAATTTTGTCATTTCCAGGGTGAACACTATCCGGAGCCCGGGTAAAGGTTAAGGGGCTGCCATCAGGTTAGCCCTTATCAAAGGGACCAGACACTGAATAACCATATTTATATCAACCCTAAAATCGAGAAACGATTTCTCTCAATCATTCATACATTCAATTCTCTAATCTGAAACTAAGAGCAGCGGCTGCTGCTGTTGAGAACCGAGAGAAGAAAGATCGAGATCGAGAAAAAGAAGAATGAGTGCCGCTGTGAAGCTCAGGGAGATGTAGCCGTGAAATCGCGAGATGCAGATCGAGATGACGAGCTCAAATTTAGGGTTCCAGCTGAAGAATCAGAGGAGGGTTCGATCTGAAAATGATTTTGGAAAGGAAAGATGGGCTTTGTTCAATTGAGATAGTAGAGCTGTGTAGATGGTTCTGGTGGTGATGTTGATATGTTCAGATGAACCAAGAATGGGTTGATGGTGCTGTTGGTTGAAGTCTCAGGAGAAGGAATTGTTCTATTGAGACTGGGTTTGAGCGAGATTGATTGAAGATGGGATTTCTGTGAAGATTTAAGCCACAGGAAGAGAGATCAGAAACGGGTACTTGAGTTATCTTGAAGTTATGAAGAACACAGAGAAAATGGATGATTGAAGGCTGTCTGAGATCGAGGGTTTGATGATGCCGATGGGTCCTTGTTGCTGTTGAAATCAAGAGTTGAGATCGAGAAATATGCTGTTGAAATGGATCTGTGATGAATTGAGAACGAATATGAGATGGGTTCTGTTGTTGGATTGAGGGTTCAGATTGAGAATTTTATGTTGCCAATAGGTTTCTGGAACTGAGATTGAAGAAGGGTTTGTGGTGGTATTCAGAGATTATGAAATAGCGGGGATTACTGCGCTAATTGTCGTGAAGAGGAAATAGAGCTGCAGATTAGTGTTTTGTGTTGATGCTACTGTTGACTCAAGAACACGAGAGCGAGGAGTGAATAAAGAAGTGGTCTGAGGCAACAATTGTGAATGAAATGCTGTATTGAAGAATGCTTAGATGTATGTCTTAGGATTTCTTAACAGGTGAAGAAATGAATGGCCTGAAACAACGGCCGGAAAATCCTGTAATCAGCCGAAACTCGGCCAAATTTCCCTACCGGTGAGTCAACTCGCAGCCGCCGAAGACCGATCCCAACCGAGTTCAGTGACCGATCCGGTTAGTTGAATTAGATCAAGTCACCGAGTAAGCGGTGACTCAATGAATCGACTCAGTGAGTAAGCCCGATTAGTCGAGTCGAAGCTAACTCGAGTCCGACTCTCCTTCCCCTTTGACCATTGACTAACGGTT
>JAJJWW010017534.1:0-45275 GCA_023531295.1 Papaver armeniacum
AAAAATTGATGTGGTTTTGAAAGTTGTAGTAAAGTGGTAAGTATAGTGGTAAGTATTCCCGCCTGTCACGCGGGAATAAACATAAGAGCCTTTGTCCGACTCATATCACTTGGTTGAATAGAGTTGATAACAAACAGATTTGTTGTTCCTTTATTGTTTGGAATACGAACCAAAGGAATTGTTCCAAGTACGTGACTTATTCACAAGTCGGAGGCGTGGGAATACAGACGGAACTAAGTGAACTATTGGGTTACTTACTTGGTCTCAACTATACGAAGTAAGGTGTAATTTTGTGTAGCGGCTTAATCCTGGGAGTATTCAGTTCTGGACAAGGTCCCAGGGTTTTTCTGCATTTGCGGTTTCCTCGTTAACCAAATCTTTTTGTGTCATTTACTTTTATTTTCCGCATTATAATTATTTTATTATAATTAAAGTAAATCACACAAACGTTAGTTCCTTTTTACTTGATAAGCAATCCTATTGTGTTTGGTTAAGTTCGAACCTTTGTATCAAGTAAACATACTTCGTTGTTGTATTGTCTCGATCTCATATCCATAGACGACCACACGAAGTGTGAACCGATTAGTTGCATTATCTCGACTCAGTCCATAGACAATCACTTTCGGAGAAAGGACTTATAGGTAGGAAAAGTTTTAGCTTGAGGTATATTTGGTTACCCTCGCCTTTTCAATTGGTATCAGAGCAGGCAAACACGAAAAGATCTAACAATCTGTGTTTGGTGCGATCCAACCTATAAGAATTGAATTTATGACAGATTCATTTAACGTACTTGCAGGATTTGATTACTTTACAAGATCGTGGTGGAGATCATGTATGAAGTATGCAATACTCATATTCCTAAATATGTTAGGAATCATGCTTATGTATGTCTTGAGTGACTTACATGTTCCTTTGGTAAACATAGGATTATATATCATTTTGTTGTGTAACAATGATGCTAAGGCCTATGTAACAGGTTGTATCTTGAAAATGCATAAGATTACTCTTATGATTTGTATGAACCATGGTTGTTGTGTTCTTGATAATTCTGGAATCTTGAATATACTTTGGAGGGCCTACCAAAATATATACATGTACATTTTCAGATATAATTCTGTCAATGTCGCAATCTAGGATGCGATTTTGGAAAACATGTGTTCCTTCATGGAATAAGTTTTAGGTTAATAAATTTATTAACAATGGATTGCTTCATGCACCTCACAACTGTTTTAATGAAGCAAGTGATCTTTTGAAATATTTTTTTTTTGATTCTAATGATATTTTCAATGAATATCGTATTTTGTTCAATTTTATCTCTGCATACTCTAATAAATTCTTGAATAAATTTCAAGTGATATTATCTAATTATGGTAATAAAAGAGTACACAGGTTATTGTACAAAAACATGGAATCAATCCGAAATAAAGGTCCAGTCCAGAGAAAACCGGTTTTCCAAAAGAAAGACTTAGACACGAAATCGAAATTGTTTCCTCTCAAGTCACGGTTTTCGATTTTGAGTGTTTTTCCTAAAACTAGTTATTTCCGGTCTTTGTTGACAAGTCTTCCTATAAAAGATAATCTCTTGCTATGTATTCAAACATATTGGGGAAGATTGCGCAAAACCGTAACTAGGGTTTCTCATAATTTCGCAAGTATGGGAAAAAGGAAAACAAGAGAAGAGATCTCTGAAATTGATGAGTTTTTCATGAATCAACTTTTATCTCCCGAAGAAGTTGAGAAAATCAAGAATCCACACTTGATCGAAGGAAAGCATAATCTTACAAACTTTGTAGATAGTACATGGTTTGGAAGATATCAAGCCCTGAAGGGAGTTAGCTTCACTGAAGAAAAACGATTTGATCCGGATATTTCATAAACCAGCTATGTGAACTTTGTTCAAGAATGAATTTGGGGGAATATGTTCGGATTTGAAAAATACTCTCCTGATGTTGTAAGAATCTTTTATGGTAATATTCATAATATAAATCATGAAAATCTTACTTTTAGTACCCTGATTGGAAGTACATTTAATCACGTCAACAGAAAGATGATTTCGGAAATCATCAACTACAAGGTAAAAGGTCATATGATCACGGGTTCTAAAATTGAGCACGATAACATTTCAAAACTCATTACTGGTAAGAATGTTGAATGGAAAAATGGAAGAATGATAACAAAAGACGTTCCCTTATATCTAAGGATTTTCGGTAAACTGGCCGTACCCACTCTCTATGCTTTCTCAAGAGATTCCTCTCAATGGAATAAAGATTTTGCTGAATTGGTTTATTACCTCATTGAAGGCAAGAAACAAATTGATATATGTAGAATGATTATCAATCAAATATTTAAAATCATTGAATCTCTCAATGTTACGGGATTCCATAGAAATCTTGGATATCCCTGTCTCATCACCAAAGTGTGTGAAAAAGCAATGGGGAACAACTGTGAAGATGGGAAAGTTATTAAAACTATCTCTCAAGGAGTCATTAACCGGATGTATGGTGCTCAAAAGGGATCAAGTATCTCACATGATCAAATCTACACTAATGGAGATCTCATGTTTCACATCTTGCGTCTTGGAAGACAACTAAACTATATTCAGAGACAAATTTTGTTTGTACACAGAAATGATCCAGAAACTCTGGAAGGAATCATAACAATCAATCATGAGTTCCTAAAAGAAGAACAAAAGTTTGTGTCTGAAGAATACTCTAATGAGCAAGTGAAAGAAGATTAAAACTCTTCAAGAAAAATAGACAGTAGTTTTTGATTTATTTCAATAAAGTCTATCATGAATAAAACTATCTTATTATGAATAAAATTATTTGATTTGTAATTTTCTTGTGATAGTTTTCGGTTTACATAGCCTGCGCTTAATTGCTTTTACCTTATTGCTATGTATGTTTATGAGATGTTTGATTTCGGTTTTACTACCTTAATATTCGATCTCATATTTTGTGAACCCTCATGGTTTGGGTGACTTTTTGATTTAGCGGGATTAAGTTCTATCCCTAGTAGGTAATCTTTATCAAAGGATTACGAGGGGTTCTAATAGAAACAATATGTGAAAAAGTCACAATATGTTGAATCGGTTTTGGTTTAGCATAAAAGCATATGTGTTTTGACGGTTTTCAAATTTTGCTTGCAATTGTTAAAACCGGTTATCGACCTTTCTCTGGTAAAGGTTGAGGTGTGTTGTTATTCTTTTGTTCACGCATAAGTATGACAACGTGGTGATATTTCGATATCAATTCTCCCTGGACGAAGATGCAATCATATTGGAGAAGTGGATGCGAAATTTGAGGTAACAATCTTGTTAGTTAATTGTTTTCCTGTTTAAGAAAAGCCTGAGTTTAATATTATATATATTTGTTGCTTTTGCTTAACAAAATTTCGGTTCAATTGATATTTATTCCATGGTGTGTGTGTGGATGTGTGTTTCAATTGGTTCCGATTAAGAAAAACTACTGTTATCTTGTTTTATTGTGTGGTATCATGTTTAGGCTTACAAAATTTATGTACAATTGATGTATGTGTGTGATTCAATTGGTTCCGGTTAAGAAAAACTATTGTTATCTTGCTTTTGTATGGTATCAATCGTTTAGGCTTACAAAATTACGGTGCAATTGCGGTGCTTATAATGTCTATGTTGTTTCAATTGCTTCAGGTTGAGGTGAATAATTATGCAAATTGATTTATTTTGGGTTTGTATGAATTATTTATGGCTTAAGGAAATAATGTGTGTACGGGATGAGTTTTTTAGTTCAATTCGATTCCGGATAAGAAACCAAGTTAATTTTGATCTTAGTTAGACTTATCGGAGTGAGGTTTCGGTTATTCAAGTCTAATCGAATGCCTAAACAAGAAATGCTATTTAACTAACCTAGTACTTGTCTTGTTTAAAATTGAAAGGTCTAAGTGTATGGATAATTAGAACATGATGAGAAAAATGGAGTTTATCTTTATTTTGGTCTTATCGAATCAAGCGGTTATTTTTGAACAATCGGTTTAGCAAAGGGACTAATATGCTTAGTTGTTTTTGGTTTGCTAAACTAAATTGGAAAAATTGTTTCGGACAATTGTTTCCTTGGTAACATATCAAAATAAGACTACTTGTAGTTTCGGTTTTGATATTGGTTATCAGAACATGATGTGTGGAACCCGTGCCTAACTCTACAGGTTTGAAAGTCTATTCTGAGATTTGTAAGATTCTTTTCGTGTTGTCCTTTATTTTTTTCGTTTCTTTGTCATATTTGTGACAAAAAGGGGGAGAAATATATGGAGTAAACAGGTGATGTTGACATTGATATTTATATTGATTGGCATCGCTAGGGAAAAGAACATTGGTACTTGAATGTTTTTATCTAACAAAAGAGTGAAAGCACAGAAACAAATATAATGCGATATTTCAATTACGCATTGAACATTGGTACTTGAACATTGGCATCGTAGTTCAACTGTGATTGAACTACGCACAACCTGTGATATTTCAATTATATAAACAAATATAATGCGAAAAAGAAATAACACATACACCAGAAATTTTATTAACGAGGAAACCGCAAATGCAGAAAAACCCCGAGACCTCGTCCAGATTTGAACACCACACTGTATTAAGCCGCTACAGACTTTAGACTACTACAAGTTAACTTCGGACTGAAATGTAGTTGAGCCCTAACCAAGTCTCATACCGATTAAGGTACAATCACGTTCCTTATGCCTCTTGAATCCCAGCAGGACTCTGCGCACTTGATTCCCTTAGCTGATCCCACCCTCAACTAAGAGCTGCTACGACCCAAAGTCGAAGACTTATAAACAAATCTATCTCCCATAGATATGTCTATTCTGGTTGTTGTTTTCGTCTTTAGATAAATCAAGGTAAACAAGAAACTCAAGTAATAATCCGGTCTTATACTCCTGAAGAGCAGCCTAGAAATATTAGTCACCTCACAATAAACTAACTGATTAACAAGAGAAGTTATTGCGGAATCACAAGAGTCTGAGACGAAGAACTATTGTAATTACTTTTTATATCTTACCTATCGAAGATGAAACTCGAGTAAATCTTAGAGAAGATAAACTCAATACGATAGAACATGTAAGATCAGAATACGTAACTACAGAGAATATAGTTGGAATTGGCTTCACGAATCCCAAGTGAAGTATTCAAGTCGTTAACCTAATAATGGTTTTGGAAAACCTAGGTTAAAGGAGAATCGACTCTAGTTTACAAATAGCACACACGAGAGTGTCGGGATTAGGTTTCCCAAATGCTAAAGTTCTATCTTATATAGTCTTTCAAATCAGGGTTGCTTACAATCAAAGCTAAGATATCTTAGTAACAAAGCAATTGATATTCACCGTTAGATGAACTCCTGATTTAAGATTCAAGGTAAGTCTGCTTATAAACTAAGCAATCAATCTCCACCATTAGATGGTATTAGCTTGATACACACAAATGAAATATACCAATATTTAGATATGGATGAACCGTAATCAAACGTATATACCTTGTTGGGTCAATAATAGTTAACCGAAGTTAGCCACATGAACACTTATAGTTTAGCCACATTCATCTAACACTTATAGATCAAATATGATGATCAATCAATCTTGATAGATAATCAAATAAATCTAAATGTGTTTCAAGAGAGTTGTTCAAATGTTCACTATCTCATAGAAATATATATGAACCATTTGAAACATAGTCGGTTTGGTTTGTAATTGTACAAAGTACTTATATAAGAACCAATTCATAAACATAATGCCACGGTTTGTAAAACAAGTTCACATACCCTATTTCATTAAAGTTCCAGGGACTTTAGTGCGCAAACGAACATGAGTTCATGAGAATGTATTTCATACTTAGCGATTTTAGAACCTAACTACTGTGTTCGCAAACATAGTATGCGAACCACAGTTCCGGACTTTAGCCTTGTTATGATGTTCGCAAACAGAGTATGTGAACAACAATTCTATACTTAGACTTGTCTAGCCGTTCGCAAACAGAGTACGCGAACAGCAGCTCCAGACATTTCCACAGGTAAATTCGTTCGCAAACAAGAGTTCCGGACCTGAACTAGAGCTTCACGGTGCACATACAAAGTTTACATACTGTGTTATATCCATGCATTGGTAATCGTTCTAAACTCTCATTAAATCATTGAAACATCCTTAGAAGACAACAATGGTAATCTTACACATACCACTAGCTTCAATTAATTTTAAAGTGATTAATCGATCAACACGAAACTTCCCAAGTTAATATCAAATGATTGTCTCACACAAATCATGTAAGATGTTCAAGGTAATTTTCACATGATCATCTTGACTTAATATTTAGTTTCCAACAAATAAATTGACTCCAACTAAACTCATCAAGTAGATGATGAACTTTAGCTAAAGCTAAAAGCTTCCAACATGTATTTCGAGAAATATATAAACAAGATAAATACGGCTCGAAATTTCAATTGTATATAATGTAAAAGTCTATATAGCTATACGACTTAGTCTCTTTAATAGACTTCTGAGTGATAGATAAGTTTTAGTCTCCACATACCTTTTGTGGATGAAGTTCCTCCAAGCTCTTCAGTAGATCTTCTTCTTCAATTGGTGAACGCCGTGAAGTCTAAAGCTCAACTACACACTTATATCCTAGTCCGAGACATAGCTATAAGTAGACTAGAAATCAAATATATAGGATTGACTTCTATTTGTAGACTAGAAAGGATTGCTTATCAAGTAAATAGGAATTAACGTTTACTTGATACAAAGGTTCGGACTTAACCAAACACAATAGTATTGCTTATATATCAAGTAAATAGGAATTAACGTTTGTGTGATTTACTTTAATTATAATAAAACAATTATAATGCGGAAAATAAAAGTAAATGACACAACAAGATTTTGTTAACGAGGAAACCGCAAATGCAGAAAAACCCTGGGACCTTGTCCAAAATTGAATACTCTCGGGATTAAACCGCTACACAAAATTACACCTAACTTTGTATAGTTGAGACCAAGTAACTAACCCTATAGTTCACAAAAAGGATTGCTTATCAAATAAATATAAGTAGACTAGAAATCCATATCTTACAAAATTGATGAGTTGACTTCTATCAGTAGTTATGCAATAACTTAACGCTGGAACCCCTTATTTATTGAGGAAAATACACAAAGTACTTCTGTCTGTTTGCACCTACAGTTATCCTTCACGGCCTCGCCTTTTTACTCCATATGCATCAACCTTTATTGGTTGCCCACCAGTCTATTGTCCTACCACACCCCCTTATGGGATAATAGATTTCTCGGCCACTGGTAGGCCCTAATAGATTATATAAACCGCAAGATCTTAAATAACCCAATCACGTGGGACTAATAATCTCAACACGCCCCCTCACGTGTAGCCTCGGCGGGTCTTCGTGATTAAAGGTGCGGTCAACTCACTCGACACAAATAGCCTGCTCTGATACCATATTAGAATACGGGCATCCAACTCAAAACCAATTGGCAATGAGTGGAGAGGCCCTAATAGATTATAAACCGCAGGATCTTAAATAACCCAACCATGTGGGACTAATAATCTCAACAACTTGTGTTGGGAACTAGAGGTACATTCGCAACATTATAAACCCTTGAAACTACACGCTATGGGATAGCCACGTTGATAAGTTTAGGCGTAAGTTTTATCAAGAATCCTAGGCCATTGTATCTTTTACAAACTTAAGTAGTAAGGATGGATCGGAGAGTTTATAAGAACTAGGGGAGAATTAAAGGCTTAAGTGCTCATCTGCACTTCTTGGCTTTAAATCTTTTAGGAAAAAATCAGCAGTTCAAAATGAATATAAGAACACTGAAGGAAGTGAAGGGATAGATGCATAATAAAGTAAAATACGCACATCAAAGGATAACATGTGTCATGTTATTATAAAATCAGTGGTCTAACTATCATTTCGCATCTCCTGTTCTTTGTTTCCATCACTGCCATTTTGCATTTTAAATGGCTTGTACTTCCAGTTTGTTTCTGAATTCTTTAACAATACGAAAATCCGAATTTTTGAACAGAAGGAACCTGAAGGTTTTGAGAAATTTCTTCAAGGAAAAAGTAACGGCGCAAAAGCTTTTCAGGATAAGCAGTATGTTTGGGCGGCGTATTGGTACTCACAGGTATTTATCTCTAACTATGCAAGCAAATGATCCCTCAATAACATAACTGTAATTGAATGACACTTTAGAGGTGATATGTAAGAGTAAACTCAGTTTGGTCATTGGTGAGTTATTTTATATAGTCTGTTAGTGTTGTTTCTGAAGGTGAATATTTTGTCTTCGCGCTTTACATGTATATTTCTGATTGCGCACAATTAATAAGCAAACTGGTAAATGAATGTAGTGTCTGTTATCAGCTTGTTTGGTATAATATGCAGGTTCAGTTCAACATAGTTATTTGGTGTTTTTCTTTTCTTCCAACTCAACTATGAGCGTTTGTAGTTCCATCTTAAAAGATGATAAGATGCACAGTTTTTCAGACAGGGCAAGCAAATTGCTATAACCTTCACTTAGCCGCACGAGAAACTAAGGTGCATATCACATTTCCATTAATTAGTAGAGTAAGTGTATGCTTTCGGGGCAGACTTACAGCTGAAAGCCACCATAATTAATGATCTTTAAAAAGTTGACTAGTTGTTATGACGATTATCAATCATATTGGTGTCTTATCACTTGCAATAGTATTGCAAGTGAAGTTTGTTTAGCCTTATTGATATAATGATCTTGGGTACTCTCTATAAATTAGGGGCCTCATTAAGGGGCGCAGAATACTTTATTTACATTCGTCAACTGACTCAATCCAATTCTGGTTATGGAGGCAAAATATATTAAAAGATGAACAAGAGACCTCGTGAAATCTTTTCGGGCAGCCAATTTTGTTTTGAAAGTTGTCTGAACTACTTGTTTATCAGTTTACGTTTTCATTCTATATCCTTTTTTTTTGTTTTTGGGTTTCCTCTTGGGTGTTGTGAGTTGTGACTGCTTTAACAAATAAATTTTGATTATGAAAAATGTAGGCATTGGAAGTTGCCCCAACAGATGCAACTCTAATATCCAATAGGAGTGCGTGCTATGCACGTATGCAACACGGATCTGAAGCATTAAGGGATGCAACTGAATGCATATCTTTAAGGCCTGATTGGCCAAAGGCACACTACAGGGCAGGCGTAGCACTGAGCGTTTTGAAGGTCTGTCTTCTTCCTCTGCTTTTTTTTTTTTTTTTGTTTTTTCCTAGACAAATCACATTTTAATTTATTTGTTGCATTTCTTATCACAGAGGTATGGCGAAGCAGCAGATGCCTTTTTTAAGGGTTTGACTCTGGATCCTAGAAACAAAGAGCTTGCAGATGCATTCAGGTTTAATTTTATCTGCCTTAATTAAGAATTCTATTTCCATGAGTCATAGTAACTAATTGTGTCGTTTGTTCATAATCAAGACTGATAATTATAGTGCTTGGATTCCCATTCAAATGTGGCAGCCAGTTTGGTTAAGTGCTCATCTGCACTTCTTGGATCGGAGAGTTTATAAGAACTAGGGGAGAATGAAAGGCTTAAGTGCTCATCTGCACTTCTTGGCTTTAAATCTTTTAGGAAAAAATCAGCAGTTCAAAATGAATATAAGAACAAGGAACTGAAGGGATAGATGCATAATAAAGTAAGGGTCCTTATGTGTTCTAGATATCAGTATGGATAATTTGCCTACTAGAAACGTCTTATTCCTTCTTCTATAGAAATTTGTCTAGAATAACCGCATTTTCAAGAATTGTGATTTATAGAATAGAATCATTAGACTTGAGATCACATGTTTTAAAAGGCTCAAATTTGTACCCACAACTTCCGTGGCTAGAGTGTTTACTGGTTAAACCCCTTTGAATCGGGTGTGACCCATATGAAACGTTAGTCGTCAATGTTGCACATGGTTTCACAACCTTTGTGATCCATTAACTCTGTCAAGTGGTGGAAGAAGTGTCATTTCTATTTTGCCAAATCTGTATGCATCTTGTTCCTCAACCGTATTTTGATTTTAATTACCCCATTAATTTCTCTTTTAAATCTGAAGCCGATTATTAATTCTGAAGAATCCGTCATGTTTAGTGACAAGCAACTGTCCTAATTTTTCATGTTTTCCGCTCTGCCATACTTTCTATTTACCTTTTCCTGTGTGCGCTTACAGGGATGCCAATGAAGCTAGATTGAAGTACATCGTCCCACATCCATAAGAAGAAGATGGCAATGATAGTAGACTGGCAATATGATCTCGAATAAAAAACATTTTGGTGACCAACTTTTGCATAGGCTCCTACTGAAAGGGGTTTTGCCAACATTTGTTGCTATTTGGGCAAACCAAACACTTAATTCCCACTAAACTTCACAGTAATGAGTATTTTCTTGTTCCACTTGGAATTTTTGTTGATGAAGGGAACTCTTTCAACTTCTTATCACGTGGTAGGTGTAAATAAGAGTTTCAGTTGCCATCTTACTTCCAATTTGAGACACTGCTATGTTAAAAGTCTTATCTTAATGGAGTAAAATGCAGTAGCCAGATTTTCTAATGACTAATACAGTGAATTGCTTGCACGTTTTGAAATGCTTAAAATTTCAAGATGTTAAATGGATAAAAACAAGCAGATATTTAACATAAGCATATCTCCCTATGTATGCTGTGGCGACCGTGTTTGTAAATCTTTACAAGGAAACATGTAATTATCGGATGTCATGTAAATCTTTACACGGTCCGTTGCACTTTTTTGAAGAGAAAGTGAGCATGTTTTATGCCATCAATGGATAACAGGGGCACAGTGATGTTGGATAAAACCAACAAGTACAAGTACAAGAACAATCTTACGCAACAAAAGAAACTACATTTTCTGCAAACAAAGGAGAATTTCCAAACTTCATTCTTCTAAGATGATTTCGGCTTTTTCACAATAAGAACTGGACACTTGACATTTTGTGCACAATGAGTACTCACACTCCCAAGAAAAGCCCTGTCAAAAACAAAGCCAATTTAACCAATAAGCAAACCTCACTGGTGTATGATGCGCACTAATAAAAACCATAAACCATGAGGAAACAAATGATACCGCACCTTTTGATCATACCATAGCCATGGGTTCCCATGACTAGTACATCAGCACCAATCTTTTCAACTGCATCACAGATTACTTCTCTAGCATCACCATTCTCAATCATTGTCTCCACTTTAACCTACGGGATAGATCATGTTTTTCAGGTCAGACACCCTGCAACACAAAAATTAAAAACTCCCCCATCTTACCCCATGTAACCAAATTTACATTAAATTACATACATTTTGAAGGTCTTTGCAAACTCTTTTAGCCTTTTCCATCACACAATCAGCAACCTCTTTACTATATTTCTCCATTGAGATAATAACATCAGATGAGAACAAGTTTCCTACAAAATGAATCAAGAAAAGGATCTTTTAAATATTGAAATTATGACTACTGAAATGTACAAATACAAAAATTACCTTGTTGGGTTTATTACCTGGTCCATCTAAAGTAGAGTAAACTGCACGCTGTGGTTTTGCATAGAGAAGAATGATGGTATCATTGGAAGAATTTTGTGAGACTACATTCTTGATTGCCCATGTTAATGCATATATACTTTCTTCTCCTTCATCAATTGCAACAACTATTTTCCGCTCTTGTACTGCTCCCATGTCAGCCATGATTGTACCTAAGCAGAGAGCTTCTTGGTTTGGCATGAAGTCAGAGTGAGTTTTTCAAGCTTTTTAGTTGTTAAAAGTGAAAGTGGCAAGTTGATTCCTTTTCTTAGTAGTAATTTTTATAACAAGGTGGTAGGTGGTATGTGGTTTTTTACTTTCTGTGGGCGCTTCCAGTTTTGGTATGGTAGAATTTTCAGACACAGGGTGAGAAAATCAACTCAACAACCACCCCCTGTTTCTTGATTATAAAATGAATTAATGCAAGGAAATTTGTACCTAGACTTTTGCAGCGACTGTTCTGAATCTTCTGGTACTGTAATAGAGTGACTACTTCAACATGTCACGTGGCTTATGGTCAGAGTACTTAACAGGAGATATAGTGCCACCTCACAGTTTTCAATTGGGAAGGAGAATGATAAGCTGCTCACGCCAGAATTGGTGGTAAAAGTTTAACAACCCTTGGCAGAATCTAAGGTTATACTACAGTGGAGAATCTACAAACTTAACTGGGGTAAACTGTAATCATTGCTGCTATGAAACATGGGGGTTTAACAAAGATTCTCAAACAAAGCAAATAGAAACACCGAACTGATAACTGGATCTCTTTCTTTTTCTTTTTTAATTGCCATATTTCCAGTATAAAATAAACTGGAACTACAGACGTCTGAACTTTCAGAGATATAATACAGAGAAACCACGTTTTTATGATAGACCAACACGTGATACAAAGTGCAAACCATGGGGACTCTTAAAAGTTTCTCTCACAACATGTAATGTACAAACCACCATCTTCACACTTTTCTTACCACACAAGGCCAGTCGTCATAAAGCACAGCCCGATACGTGTTGCAAACTACGACTTTGTAATAGTGGTGTCTTTTGCTTTAGACTTGGAGAGATTTCACTCTAGCAGTGAGCTCTCTAACTTGGTTCCTCAGGCGATCTGGATTGCAGAAAAAGTCGACAAATACCTGCCTCTCTCTCCCTACCTCGTGTGGGTGATGCTTCACAATCTGGGAACAAAAGAAGATGATAGAAAATTGTCAAACGAGACAGAACAAATTTATTCTGGCCATACTGACTATACATGAAACATGTTTTAAAGTGAGTACACTGGAAATCGAGCTTACCTCAGCCTTCTCACGATGTTCACGTGTCACTTCTTCAACTGCAGCTGAGAGCTGAGCATTCACCTTTTCCATCTCCACAAGCTCTTTCATCAATGGCTGGTACATAACACCAAATTAGGTTCATATCAGTAATGTCGTTAGTTTACAAAACGAACAACACATAACAATCAAAAGATCAAATGTAGTTAGTTCACAAAACGAACAACACATAACAATCAAAAGATCAAACTCGCAAAACAGTAAAGTCGATGAATATACCCAAGGTGTAAGTATTGGTTGAGCAGTTGTGGAAGACGCAAATAGCAATTTCTGAAGACTTTGGATAAGAATACACCTAATACAAAAATACAATAAAGTCACTTGAGCATTAAATGCGACACACAGAGTGACTAAAGATCTGAAGTTGAAATCCATGCTGCGAGGATATACCAATTATAAGAACATCCAGGAAAAAGGCCAACATGCATGACTTTCAAGACTTAAAATGTCTCTAAGGACTGATAGGCCACCAAGATAGATACAAAATCTTAGCCTAATTAGTGCACGATATGTCTGACAACTAGATGATGAGAAATATAAATTCAGATTTAGTGGAATGATCCAAAACTATCTTAAGCCCGTATCTTAAGGGACGAAAATAGGCCCATTTACTATTTCTCTGTAACAATGAAACTTAAGTAATTGCCAGTAGTATATACATCATCTTCATAGATGAACACTTCAATAATTTGCAATTAAACAAAGAAAAGGACACTTGTAAAAATAAACTGAGGTTACTCACAGGTCATTGATACATCTATTTCTGTCCTCTGGAAGGGAATTTTCAAGGTCAGATTGAAGACTCAGGAGATCAGATCGGAGGCTGGAAATCTGCTGTACAATGCCAGGTGCAGAGACATATGTGGGTAATATACCTTGAGCATCTAAACAAGTGAAAGTGGGAGGGTAGGCTATTAGCTGAGTACTTGTCAAAACCAACTCGCAAGTAATCCAAGAGAGAGATTAATATCTTACTTGAGTGAATGCTTAAAAGATCTCTAACACCATGCAGAAACGTGTCGCGGTCATCGACTGCTCCTTGTTCATGAACTTCCGATGCAGCTTGAATCAGTGAAAGGCAACGGCCCTACCAAGAATTATGAATGTAGCCATATAAATCAGGTTATGCAGAGGTTCAAATTCCTTTGCTGATACAAACAGCAAAAGCAAAAAAAAAGTAGAACATGCAGTTTGATGCGAAGAATAAAAACTGTTGATAAGCAATGGCTCCCTAAGGCACTACAGATGGGAAACTGGGTATAATTAAGTTTCAACGAGATCAGAGGAACTATATCCTCATTTAGAGAATAGATCAAGGTAGTTTGCATACCACACGTCCATCAGTTGCTGAATGGTATCCTTGAAGCTCTGATTCAATAACTTTAAGCAGTGAAAATGCCCCAAGCATAGTCTTCTGCTCCAACTGGCAAGCTAACTTCAAAAACTTGTGTCTAGCAAGTTGGTTGAGAAGATGATTAATGTACTGCACAACAGAAGGCAATGCGTAATTCTCAGCAAATGCATTATGTTAAGTGTAACATCAGATTGCCGCTCATGAGCAGGCCGATTGGCAGAAAAAAATTGGTTCAAGATCATGTTGCAGCAAGATTCTCAATATTTGTTGGTGCAGGTTAATCAAGGTGCAGGGTAACCATTGTCAGGGCGAGACTGGATACATGAGTTCCTCAGACAAGGTTCATAAGTTTTTAATCTCCTTTGGTTTGCATACTAGATCATTGCATCAATAAAGTAAATTACAACACCATCTCCATGAAAAGAACTCACCACTTTTTGTTGACCAAGATAATGCTCCTGGCGCATCACCTTTAAATCGTAATCTCCTACATGTACCATATTTAACCACAAGGTAATCAAGGAGAGTGTTTATTTTATTAGATCAATTAAGTACGAGTCCTATATTCCATACCTTGCAATATGTATGTGTCTTGGAGTTGAGCAAGCTCCCAACACAAATCTGGAATTGTCTGCAATGGAAATTCAAGAGTGGAAGAAGTGAAATGGAAAAGCTTTCAAAGAGCAACAACTAGATAAAAATATTCGTACAGAATTTTTATGCTGCCCACATAAAAATGCCCAAGGGAGGCTTCTGGTGAAGATTATCTATCCAATATCTAGATTAACACCCAAAACTACAGCATTCAAGAAGAGCTAACCCATGAAGAATTTGGGTGACGTGTGAGATTTACATTTTTAGTTTTTAACAGTTCAGTTGAAACTAAAAATATACGGGATTAGAAGTTATATAAAAAATTAGACGAAATGATCTGCATGCTGAGACCATCTTCAACCTCAGAACTCCGGGAAGATCTCGCATTGAGACTGTTTGACTGAGAACATCGGATTTGTATGGACTCTTCAAAACTTAGAAAACTCTACATAGCAGGTTGAGTTATGACTTATGTATCGTATTTGGATTTTGATAATGCAAAGTGCAAACCTCAGATAATAACTTGTCCTCTTTACGGTACAGATTCGAGAGCTCCCCTGTCAGTTCAGAATGCTTTCTCCTGTATACGAAAATAAAAGTCAAACTTCGAGTCTTAGACCCTAGATATAAATATAACTTGGATAATATATAGCAAGAGAACACTGTACTAGACACTTAAAGGTAAAAAGGTCCTGTTGCACTGCTAAAAATATATCGTGCGTAAGTTTGGAAAGTACTTGCAAGAGATAAGATACAGAAAACATACAAGGAATAAGCATCAAGAAAAAGGAAAATTTGATCAGGATAGAGGACACAGGACATAGAGACATGAGACATCATACCGGAGAGAATGCAGATCAAGATGAATATGAGCCTCATCTGATGCCACCTGAGATTTGAGTGCTACTAGAATTGCTTGCTGCTTAGCATTTTCAACTTGCGCTTCTACCCACTGTCTCTCACTTGTCCCAAAACTGCATACAGTGGAACGTTCATCAGCAGTATTACAGCAAAAAATCATCATTGAAATGCCAGCCAGATTACTTTTGTTTAAAATGAGACTTGCATGCACGAGGTAATGAATTTTTAAATCTACAAAGACAGTTAAAATGCAAAAACAAGAAATATTCCTATTGACTTCATCACTGAAAATTATCTTTATTTCAGCATATTAACCGAGAATAACTAAACATACAGAAAAACATTCATATGGAAACAAGTTAAACACAAAGCACAGATCCACTGTTCAACTTGTGATGATTATTTGTGTAATAATAAAGAGCACTACCAATTGGGCATATAAAACTACAAATGAATAAATAACTACAATAGAGAGGTGGAAGACATGGAATGAAAATAAAACTCTTGGACCCAGTGATCCACATGAGCAGAGATACATACATGGACCGTAGTCTCTGTAATTCAGCTACACGTTGATGATGAGATTTCTCAGAATCTGTAACATTTTACGATATTGGTTAAACATATGTCAAAATTCAAGAGCATTTTCATATCATCACAAAGGAAACTGTTGTAAAATCTAACTGGCAAGCTAAATGTTTGGAATCTTCAATCTGTTTTTGGAGGCATTATGTGTGTTTTGTAAAGTGCATTCCAGAAAAAATAAGTAAAAGTAAAACCAAAACAAGAACAGGATGGCAAATACCAATGTTTTCTCTATACTTTTATTGACAATTTGAAGTCCGAGTAAAGCAATTTCGTGATCTATTTAGTTTCCCTTCTAGCTTACAGTTTAAATATTTAGGCAAGGTAAGCAACCTCGAGGTCTTCTTTGCAATCCAATAGATGAAACCAAATGCACTTAGGAAAGAGTGACATGCAGTATTTTATATCTCATGAACATTTAATTAGCTATTCGTCTGAATTGTTTGCAGAAGATATATTTCCCCAAGGTAAGATATGGGAAGGTTTTGATATAATGCATATGAAGTACTTAGAGAAGGATACCTCGTACTAAGCAATTTGAGTTGTCCTCAAGTGTAACCCATGAAGATTTGGCTTTACCCTCCTCAGCAACTAACCGAAATGGGCCCTATTTGAAGCATGTCATAACAACATCAGCTTGATACCTTACATATGTTTGTTTCGATGATTCTAAATATACTCATTGGAAAGACAAAGAAAAAGAGGTCTTTTCATGATTAATACCTTTTCAAACTGTTTCACATACCACTGGTTTAGCTCCTTCGTACAAGCCGTATCTCCCATTAAGTATGAGTGGAAGTCGGAGTAAGCTAAGTAAATTCCGTCCTCTGCGAATAAAGATAGTTCTCATCAATATCAGAAAGAAAAATAAGGGCGAACTGCGCAACAGTACACGTGAAGTGGCCACAAAGATTTGATGAGTACTTTCAGGACAAATGAACTTATAGAAACTGTCCAATTTCAGAATATCCCAGCCCAGTACAAACACAAACATAAGAGCCCAAGACATATTCCACTGGATTAGGGCCAAGTAGCTAGCTAACTTTCAGCAAATGCCTTAACAGGACACATGGAAGTGGGATGTAATGGGAACTTCATGAAATCAGCTTTACAAAGAAGGCAGCCAATCATATCCAAGCAACAATGGACGATTTTTACTTTTCATAAGCTTAAAAAGTTTATTAGAAATAAGATAAAATTACCATCGCCAGAATGATAGTGAGCCAACTCCTGTGTAGTGGAAGCAATTCTTCCAAGAACTGCATTCATCTACGCACATAGAAACAAGTCAGCCAACATCCAGAGACTGCAAAAACACAATAACCTTCGGAATATTTCATGAGACTATGCATGTACCTAGAGCGAACGAACTAACACAGATTCACACATTATCTTCCATGGAGGACAGATTAGAGGTAAAAAGAGAAGATTTACTGAAGAAAATGCCAACAGAAACATCAGCAGCACTCAATGCTTACAGTCCTTTACACAAGCCAATTATTTATGAAACGTTTTTCGATTCCCCCCAAAGTTTAAAAGGGAAGCCTAAAACAGAAAGTCCGCGAGGACAGGATATAAAGGAAGCACTCATATATTTGTCTATTGACTCTTTTCATCAACGCCAAGTAACAGCAAAGTTGCTTAAATACAGTGACTTATTTGCAGGCATGGCCACTTGTAAAACACATCCGCAAGATTTTCAGCTAAGTAAAGCTAAACTTTGCTACGTTAGGAGATGACCCGTCGTCTAACACATAATAGATAGTGCATATATTATGTCTTGGAGGAACCCTTGTATAGTATATCATTAGATGGTCTAATTGACTATGAGTCGGTTACAAAAAGTATTTGTTTGAAATGCTCGTTGGAATTGATCCGCTACGGGATTGACTAACATCATCAGGAATTTAATGGCCAAAAGCCGACATAAAGCATAACCACACGTAAAACCTAGTAGGAATACTACTGCACCTTTTCAACTTACCTAGTTCACAAAAACAGCAACCCAAACCCACTTATATACTTCCAAAACCCTCTTATATGCAATTCAAGTAATTTAATTAATGGCCAACTAATTTGTAGTATACTGTAGTGGTATCAGTTTGAATAGCTTTAAATATGTGACTAGAATCTATAATGAGGTATTAAATAGGCAACAGAAATATACTGGGGTACCTCCAAATTCCTGGCAGAAAGCTTATCATCAATAGCAGTAAGTTGTCCACTGACTACGGATGTTGCTCCCATCCTTGCCCTCCTACCTTGAATCAAAGTAGAAGCTTGTCCTGCAAGCAAATCAAACTGAGATTGGAGATGCCTAAGTTGTTTTTGCAGTTCTAATGCTTCAGATTTGTATGCTTGAGTTGCATCCCTGGAAAGGATAAGCAATTCATTAATAATGCTACCATAATATTGTGTTATCCCAGCCTTTACAAGGAAAAGAAATTAAATGCAGTTTATCTAACGTACCACGTAGGATATAGCAAGTTACAGAATGCAGGTAGAAGTTTAATGTGAAGGGTCAGCATTATCAAAGAGAAAGCATTAGTCTCAACCACGAGTAGGATTGTGGGAAGACAAAAGCAACCCCAGAAACATTGCACAAGCCAAGCATCTCCAGGTGAAGAAACAACAGTGGTAACAACAGGCACTCATAAAATTATAGGTAGGGACTAAAATGTTTCAATCCCTATACAGTTCAAATGGGAGTCGCACCACATTCACAGGGAAAGAATAAAAGAGATAGTAGGTGTGTTCCAAAAGAAATTTGGTTTCCAAATTGACAAATAACTACACTAGCAATTTAACAGAATAAACACAGCTTTAACATAACAAGATCATAAGTGATGCCTAATTTTTTAATTCCCATCATTCTACAATGAAGCGCAGGACAGCTGGCAAGATCTCAAGTTCTTAATATGGTAGAGACAAGGCAAGCATGTATTATATAGCAGGAGCAAGAAACTGTCCAGCACAGTGGGATTTATAAAATTCAGTACTAGATAAGGATTCTCACCGGATGTCTTTCAATCCTTCCTCAGCCCCAAATACAGCCTCTTGGTTATCTCTCCTACTTGAAAATGCTGAAATGCTATCATATGCAAAGTCCAAGTCCTCCCCCTGGCGAATAGATAATCAGCTAATGTGTGCAGTAATGTGTTGGAAATTGTAAAAACGAAAAAGACAGTCTTTATGAAATTAATAGTTAACAGTCATGCTTTGCAGGTAGCTTTCACTCAGGGAAGGAAAAATGTTGCCAGCTCTGGTTTATTTAGCTTAAAATTGGAGGGGGGGAAGCAAAACGTGGGAAAAGGATATACGGAGGCAGGCGTCTAAAACGATCCATTCTGTAGCAATTTCTATAATAGCAGGAGAGATTAAGTAATGCAATATACCTCCAATAGTTTCCCTTCTTGCAGAAACTGCTCATACCTGCAATACAAATATCCAGTAACTATTTTGACAAGAAGATTAAAAAAAAAAAAAATGAACCAGAACTGGATCAAGGAAATAACAAACCAACCAAGTCATAAAAATCATTACAAATTCATGATAATTCTTATAAGTTCTACTTATGACGCAAACAACGAGATGCCAACCATCAGTTTCAGATGTCACGCACTTGGACTGCTAGAGATACCGTCTCACTGACAAACACTTCAGACTAAAAAATGATCCTTCCGGCTTCAGCACAGTTACCAGTAAAAAAACGTAACTGTTAGGAATATGATTCTTCTTTGCTAAACCCCATTTGAGATACTGTTAGGAATATGCTTCGTTTCAAATACAGACTAGAGAGACAGCAAATCCTCCTACTTTGTAATTTGTAACCCTGAATCTACAATCAACACTGCCAATAACTAAAACTTCCAAACATAGTCCACCTCAAAATTCATCAAAATGCCCTAAAATATGACCCAGAAGACATCACAGATATTGCTCATCTGAACCTAAATTTACAACTAAACCAGCCGAAAAAGAAACTCCAAGCGGCAATAATTCAACTCGAAATTCACCAATAATCCCTAAAAATGATAATAAAAGTAATTTAAGACATAATGTATAATTAATCAATCAATAATCTTCAAAATATATACTTACATGGAGAGATCAGAAGTAGAAAGTACATTAGTAGGACGAAGACTAGAACAGATCCAATCAAGAAGAGGACGGGCATCTTCGTATTGAAATGGCCATTCAAAACTATCTGGATCTAATTTATCATGTCCCTCGTAACCTAATTCACCTAATACATTACACAGTTTTCCTCCATAACTCATTCTTTTCTTAAAACTTCGAAGAATAATGAGAGGGATTCTGTTACTAGAGGGGGAGAAATATTTGAAAAATGAAAACCCTAATTTTGAATTTTGATTTAAGAAATAAATGAAGAGAGGAGAAAAGGCGGGTATTTCTGTTCCAAGGTTGTGTTACTTGTGTATACTATGAAGTACAGTCTCTCTTTTTTTCTTTGAACCGGCTAGTGATTAGTGGGGACTGGGAGTTGAAAAAGTTCCCTATAAGACCCTACGGTGCTCCAGGACTGTGTTTGGAAACAGTACAAGACTCCAATATGCACAGCACTTGGAGCTATTCTTATGCACATACCAAATAAAAGCTGTTTGGCGTACCAGGTAGCATGGCCAACCAATTGCATCATGGAATATTATTTATATGTCCCGACTTTTGACACTCAATAAATATATCCTTATACAACAATAAATATGTCATATTTTTTAATATCCTTATCAATTTAAAATTAGACTAGATTATCATTCAAAAACTTACTTACAAACAAATATACCCATTGAAGCTTTTTGTGTAATAGATCAAGTGAAGTGAAAGAGGTTATTGCAGTAGGGCACCATATTCAAATAAGTAAAACAAACGATTGGTGACATTTTTTTTGGTAATGCTAATCTGTTCGTCGGTTGTACCTTGTATGTTTCCACTAAATGAATGAAATTAACCTTCCCCATGTTGGTAGTCAAAGTCAAATTTCAGCATGACCTATTAGACATACACGTGGGTACCTGTTTGATTTATGGTGCAAGACTTTCAAAACACGTGGAAGTGAAACTTCAACCCTTTTCAACTACAACCTACTTCTTTTCCTTGGTACTCCTTCCTCGTTTATTCCACTCTAACTCTAGTCTCAAACAACAAACCAGCCGATCAAATCAAAGGTTCACCGAAGAAATTTGTTGTTGTTCGTGAAACGATGGCTAGATTTGGAGATACTTTGTGATTAATTTTTGAAGAATTATTTTTTGAATAATTTTCATTTTATGTATGTTTAATGTGTTAGTACAATTCAATCCGGTATAAATTAAATATTGGTCAATCCATATTTTGATTTAATCTCTTTATATGTATGTTTGATTTTCATCGGATCTTAAAATGCAGGTATGTTTGATTTTTTGATTTGAAGAAATGGGTTTGACTCGGTGATTGGGTTGATTCACCCATTGTTCCGAGTAGGCTCACCGAGTGACTCGGTGAAAAATCACCCAAAGTACTGCTTTTTTCAAAGAAAAAATTAGATTTTGAAAGTGTCAAATTTGGTCGAAAATTAGAAGGTTGAATAACTTAAATGGAGATCACTATGTTCTATTTGCATTGAATTGAAGTCCGATTATTTTTCATTGATTTGTTGAAAAGAGTTGAGAACTTGTTCTATTTATTTTTCAAATTTCAATCTGAAATTCACTAATCAGAATGATCAACAAATTAAAAAAATTTGTTGGAGATTGTTGATTAATCTCCTTTTCGAGATACATTATAAGATAAAATTGAAGAGATACGAAAAGAATCGATCAATTTTTGAAAATAAAATTTTGTTTTGAAAATGATTATATCACAAAATCCAATGGAGTTATCAATTTATGATTATCTAAATCATAATTACCTTAATCATCCATATAATATTTTTCTTTATTTCAAAATGAAACAAATTTCTCCCTCTACCACTTCACCACCACTAGCACCGCCACCACCAACATTCAACTATCATTCCACCACCACCGTTCAACGACCACCACCTACCAACCATCACCACCACTAATATTCCACCACCACCAGTTCATCCACCACCACTAGTCCGTCGCCGCCACCACCGCCACCATTGGTTCGAATATTTTTGTATCAACAATAGTAGTTGATCCAAATAAAAATAGAACAAACAATAAAAGTTGATCCAATTTAGGGGATCAACAATGGTAGTTGATCCAAAAAAAAAAAGGATCAACGGTAGAAGTTGATCCAATTTAGGGGATCAACAATGACAGTTGATCCATGTAAATGGAGTGAACTTGGCGTGATTCGAACACGCATCATCTGACATGGAGTCAATCATGCTACCATTGCACTACAAGTTCAACATTTGAAGAAATTTGCATGATTTAAACTACAAGTATGATTTAAACTACAAGCATGATTATACTAATCCAACAAAATGTTCTCAACAATAGGAGTTGAAAGGATCAACAACAGTAGTTGATCCCATAGAAAATTGGGTCAACAACAAGAGTTGATCCCATAAAATGGATCAACAACAGTAGTTGATCCCATAAAAAATTGGGTCAACAACAGGAATTCATCCGATAAATGGATCAACAACAGTAGTTAATCCATAAAAAATTGGGTTAACAACAGGAGTTCATCCGATAAATGGATCAACAACAATGGTTGATCCATAAAAAAATTGGGTCAACAACAGGAGTTGATCCATAAATGGGATCAACAACAACAATTGATCCCATAAAAACGTATAAACAACAACAATTAATCATCACATGTAGCTTCATAAACAAAGAATCCGGACTTCATAAACGTATAAAAACAACAATTATCTCCAATCCATTTCGACATACATTAGCAAAGAATTGCTTATACTAAAACACAGACCCATTCCTCCACCACCAAGTTTTCAGATCCACCAACAGAACCATCAACCACCATCTATAATCCATAGCAAAGAACCACCGCCAAAAGATCAATAATTTACCAAAAACTAAAAAAAAAAAACTTAATCATACCAGTTTCAGAATCAATAATCTCGATCTCAATTAATTTGAAATAAAACAAAAAAATCAAGTTAAATCATAATATTGAATAGATATTTGGCTTTAATGAATCGAACATGAAAAGATATCTTTGAATCTTCAACTCGAAATTCAAAAATCGAAACCCTAAAAATCAAATCGATCTCTACATCTGGTTTCGAAATCAATCCCTAACCTAAGATGATGAAGAACAATTAATAACTAGTTGAAATCGGTTGAAATCGAAACAAAATTAGTAATCAATCTGTTGATAGTAGTGGCGGATGCGGCAGAGCTGGTGGTGCTGGTTTGTGGTGGCGGCGATAGAGAAGAAGAATGAAGTTTCTATATAGAAACAAAGAAGAATGAAAGAAAGAAAGGAAGGTTAAATAAGGTAGTATAATAATAATTATTTTGGAAAAATTTACAATTATACCATCAGGGATATTTGTAAAGTTTCTTATGGATATTTGTGAAGGCCCATCAGAAAGAGGGACAATAGTTCAATTACCACTTGCACCATTATGGGAAAATCACAGAGTGACCGAGTTTCTAGCGAGTGTTATTGACAACAACGCTGGCGTCATACATCCCATCACTCGATATAAAAAGTATCGCTATCGATATTAAGATTATCGACCAGTAGATATTTTGCAATGATTATTTCCCCCTACTGGTTCTTATATATACGCCCTTGTATTTCTCCAAGTTGCTCACACCTACTTCTACCTATATTTCACCAATTTCTCTATCTCTATTCTCATTTTAAATTTTATAATCATCAATGGCGAGATCCAATGAAGAGAGGAATGTTATTATGAATCGGTTTAGATTACAACAAGAAATGCACCAAAGGAGGTTGCAAGAACTTGATGATGGGGAAGCTGAAGATAATAAACTAATCGACACTTTGATGCTTGTACATACAGGCCAAATACCTAGAGTTCCAAAGCCACAAGAAGTATTCTCAAGAAGGTATACGTATCGAGGGAGGGAATTTTGCAATCAGAAGCTGATGCACGATTATTTTCTTCCCAATTGTGTGTACTCTGATCAAAATTTTCAAGGTCGATTATGTATGCCTCGTCTTCTGGTGATAAAGATTATTGAAGAGCTTTGTCGAGTAGAACCTCAATTTAATTATCAGTTTGATGCACTCAATATTAGAGGTCATAGTCTTGAACAAAAAGTTACTTCGACTTTAAGGATTCTAGGTTACGGCACTCCAGTGGATGCGAACGATGAGTACCTTAGTATGGGTAAAACAACTTCATTCACTTACCTTTAATTGTTTTGTGAATTAATGATTAATCATTTTGGTCCAACATATTTACGAAAACCAACCGAGGAAGATGTTAGAAAAATATTGAGGGAGAATGAGGAAAGGGGATTCCCATGAATGCTAGGTAGTCTCGATTGTATGCATTGGGTATGGAAAGGATGCCCTGTTTATTGGGCCGGTCAATATAAGGGTCATTATCCAAAACCAACAGTTATCCTTGAAGCTGCTACTTTTTTTGATCTTGCGGGTTCACAAAATGATATTAATGTTTTTCACAAGTCGCCTCTGTTTGAAGATCCGAAGCATGGAATTTGTACCCAAGTCCGTTTCATGATCAACGACCATATGTACACTCATGGTTGTTATCTTATGGATGGTATCCACCCAAAATGGTCCACCTTGATTCAATGCTACCGTCAACCTCCTGCCGGTGCATTGGGCCGTTCATACTGGCATTTTAAAGATGCCCAAATGGCATTGAGAAAGGATGTGGAACGCGTTTTTGGAATTTTGAAGAGGAAGTTGGCTATCATTTGTGGCCCACATCGTGAGTCTTCGTGAAATGCACAAGACTATGCTCACTTGCATAATTCTTCATAACATGGTAATTCAGGAAACCCGTCGTGATTCGGAGTGGACTAACTATGAAGATGAAGATTTGAGTCCGGGATTCAACCAGAAAGAGGCGTCCCTTCAAGGAATTATGCTCAAATGACTAATTACATTCAAAATCGAAATATGTATGATAGTTTAAGAGATGATCTGAGATTGAATCTTTGGGCAGAGCATGGAAAACAATGAGTTATGTAGTTTATTAAGTTATGTATTTCACTAAGTTATGTATTTTAATTTAAGTTAATGAGCAATAGACTTATTTAAGTTAATGAGCAACAATATTTCAAATTAATCAACTTTTCATTTCAAACTAATATTAAGTAGAATGCAACAAAAAATTAAAATGCAATACTTTAAATTAAAACTTAAATTACTACATTAGTCATCTAGAGGAACTATTGCATCAAACTCATCATCAGTTCCATCCTCATCATCATCCCCGTTGTTAGTAAATCCAGCTTGTTGTTCAATTTGTGCTTGAATCCTGTCAAATTCGATTTTCCACACATGTTTTTGGTGGGCGTTCATAATTGAAGTGTTAGCTTGAAGAATGTTATGCTTGTCATAGTCAAACCCAAATTTTTCTTGAGAAACACGACTTTTTTTACTCTCCCTGTTTTGAAATTTCCTATCAAATATTCTTTGCTTCTCGACGGTCTTTTGATGTTCCATAAACTCCTCCATGTTAAATCCACTGGAACTCCCTCCTTCTTGAGCTAATTTTATAGAAAGTCTTGCATTGTTCCTCCCTAGAAGTTTTCTCTTATCATCATCATAATTATTAAAAACTAAGTTACCATTTAGGTTTCTTGCATTATCTGGTGAAGAATTTGATGGACCTGGTGAAAATGGTGAAGAATTTGGTGTTGAGGGAGAAGAATTATATGGTGACTTTTTAGGTACTTGTTGATTACTCCCTCCATCCCAAATTAGTTGAGCCATTTGTAGTTTGCACAATTATTAAGGCAAGGAAAGAAGGGGAGTATGTTTAAGTATTTTTTACAAGTATGCCCTCATACATAATAACTTGTAAAACTTCGAAATGATTTATCTCATAAACTATACCACGGTTTTTCGTAAACTTTATATCGTTGAAAAGCATTTTAAAACACCTACGTAACAAATATAAACATGGGTATCAAATTATACATATTTATTATATAAGCAATAATCAATTAAAATGGTAGTTTTAGAAATATCCCCTTGATTAGTGAAATAGCTCATCTATTTGTGTGACAAAATCTAAAACCAATTAGCTCAACTAATGTGGGCCAGAGGGAGTATTTGCTAAGAAATCTGGATTATATTTGTTCAACACCTTCAAAATATGATAACAACTTTCGTAAACGAACTGTTTACCATGTTTTCGCTGCCAATATGTACGAACTTGTCTTTCAAAATCAACATCCACCTGAACACTCTCCTTGCCTCCTCGCTTTCCTTGCATTATCAATGCAACATAAGCGGCTACTTCCCTGTTGATTACAATGAAGTGTTTTGCCAATCCTTTTGCATCACGACCATTGATGTTCATGGTTTGTTCTTCATATTTACGAAATATATTTTCCCACATGGTGTTACCATGTTGTTTTGCACCATCGATACAATCTTGGGTAAGAAAAAACATAATTACGACAAATGCATTCATCTTCTATCATGTTCTATTTTGGACCACAGACTTTGGTTTTTTTAACTTTGCCTTGACTTTGAGTTTGTGAATCCATATTACAAGAAATAAAGAATTGTAGAGAAGGTGTGATTGTTTTAGATTTGAAGAAGAAGATTGAGAGATTGAGAAATTCTAAAGAGATTTAGAAATTCTGGTGTGAGTTGAAATGAGTTTGAAATTTGGTATTTATAGAGGGAAAAAATGGTAGCCGTTGGATGAAGATATGATAAGCGATGATCAGACCGGCGAGCGACAAATTGACTAGCGCTGGCGCTGTAATGACCAGCGAGCGTGATTATGACCATCGAGCAATGGACTCTCTA
The DNA here is from genome assembly GCA_023531295.1 of Papaver armeniacum. Lineage (NCBI taxonomy): Eukaryota > Viridiplantae > Streptophyta > Magnoliopsida > Ranunculales > Papaveraceae > Papaver > Papaver armeniacum. The sequence goes on from JAJJWW010017534.1 coordinate 27,233, forward strand.
TCACTCGCTGGAAACTCCATCGTGTATGCCTATATGTTATTTTTGACATATAGGCATATAGGTTTGGCAGTTTGGCATACCCATAGTGGGTGTGCAACAAAGAATCTTGAATTTATAAAAAAAACTAACTAAAGAAAGTAACTGATGAACTTGTCTATGTTCGATCTCTGGTTGCTGGTCATGTCTGATGATTTTCGGTTGCGTTCTTCCCATGAGTTATATTTCTTAATGTCTAGGAAACTTCTTATGAGAATTTATTCTTATGTTTTAAGAAGGATAACTAGGGTTTGGAATAGCCATTATTGTGAGTACACATAACTATTTACAACGATTTTCATCTTGCAATGTTTTAGATTTATTTATTTAAATTCTAAAGTTTATTTGGAAGATGATTTTGCAGTATCAATATTAATTGTTTTATATATTGCAACTTGTTATGGGATATGTGTTTGCGTCCTTGAATTATGATTGTCCAATACGTGGTCAAAAGTTAAGTCTTTCATATGTCATTATGCAAATATTGATAAAAGATTGAATGGACTTTTGACAAACAAAAGTTAAGCCTATTATGTCACTATGCAAATATTGATGGAAGATAGGATGAACTTTTGTTTACAAAGATTAAGTCTATTATATGTCTCTATGCAAATATTGATGAAAAATAGAATGAATCTTTGAATATTCAGCAGTATTGGTTTTCATGATCCACATCCTTGTGTAAATATTGTGCGGCTCCGTAAGTTTTCTTATGTTGAGCATTTCCGATTAAATTAATCATGGGTTCTCTTGCGGTTAATTTAATTTTGTATTTTGGATATAAATTCATATTTCATGTGATTTGTTAATGTCCAAGGAAATCTTTCTCTTCTTGTGAAAGTAAGGTCGCTATTGTTGTTCTTTCGGGAATGACATTTTATGGGGGAGAGTTCTTATTTGAACTTGTGCTTAATTGTCATATCTTTGTGGGGAGTGCGGATGTGAATATTATATGGGTTATCTTGTATCTTTATAAACTCCTTGATGAATGCATTTAGCTTCGGCTATATGATTGCATCTAAACAAAGTTGATATGTGATTCTGTTTTGGTCATGAAGTATCTCTATGGAAATCTCATTAGGATCCCACTAGTTTTCGTACCTTTGCCAATTTATATTGACAAAAAGGGAGAGAATTAATGTGTAGTTCACACTACAAATACATATGGTTTATGGATCATTATGTAAGGGGGAGTGGTTTTCATGTGAGATGAAGTATTGACTAAGGGGGAGTGATACATATCACCATAGTATTGTTGTCAAAGTTGTGATACAATTGAACTTTGATGATGTGTAATAATACTATGACATTGTTTAACAATAATTGAGAGCTACTGTTTTCTCATTGTTATAGCTACGGATCTTCAACAACTATGATGATGAGTTGAACACATTTAGAATAATTGGGGTACTTGGAAGTGACTGTAGTTACCTAAAATCTGAGAGAGGTTATAAGTGAGATTCTAGGGTTTCTGAAAGTGATTTACGGGAGGTTGAGCACAAACAGTCTTCGCCTAAACCACGCACAGTGGCCGTTCAAAGGCTGTTTAAGTCACAGGGAAGAAGGATTAGGGCTGGTCTTAGGGAGGGAAGCAGATAAAGAGAGAGATCAGAGAACAAGTTATTTCTCTGAGAGGTTATGAGAAAGATGATCGTAGCTTGGAAAATAGATGACCTATTTATAGCTGAATTCTCTAATCCCAAGTCGGTGAAGATAAGGATTGTTTTACGTGCCGTGCGGAACAATTCTCCCGTATCTTCAAGAATATGGATAAACTAGGTTGAGTTTATCTCTTTATTGCACCGCCTTTATTCTCTTCTACAGTGAGAAATAAGCCGGGTATTTCTCACACTTGCCGTAGACCGCCAGACCAAAACCCTAATTGATATCCCCCATTTGTGTGAAGCTGAGTCAGCCTTTGTGATGAAGTGTTTGAGAGAGAAATATTCTCTTTAGCCGAGTTGACCAAGATAGAGAGATATTCTCTGATTTATGAGAATGACTAGGATGAGTCGCGTGAAAAGGCATGGAATTCCTTAGGAATCGTGTGCAGAGTGTGAGAGGAGGTGAGGATGATCTCCCTCTCTCCATGGCCGGCCGCACATGTCATGTGAAAACCGTATTATTGTTTGTAGGTCCCTTTGTTGAGCATGCGGTGCTCAAGAGAGCTTATCCACGTTTATAGATAGCCATGTATAGTTCAACCTCAATTTACTAGCCGTGAGTGTATTTGAGATGCTGAGAAATAGGCTTGAGTACTAGGTAAGGCGTGTGCCTATCATGTGAATCTATCCGAGATTTTGAGGAGAGATTTGAATCTCTTTGAGATTTTGTGAAGAGATTTGAATCCCTCTGAGATTCTGCAGATGGCTCAAAATCTCTCCGTGATTTTGCAGAGAGATTTGGATCTCTCAGAGATTTTCGCGGACGACTCAAAAATCTCTCTTTGATTTTTGCAGAGAGATTTGAATCTCTTAGAGATTTTTGCATACGGCTCAAAAATCTCTCTGTGATTTTTGCAGAGAGATATGAATCTCTCAGAATTTTTTGCATACGGCTCAAAAATCTCTCTGTGATTTTTGCAGAAAGATTTTCACGGAGAGATTTTTGCGGACGGATCAAAATCTCTCCGAAGATTTTCTTAACGGATCCGTATCTCTCTGCAGTCAACTGGGACTCAGCCTGGAAAGAGAGAGAGAAAAAGGATGTTTACGCCCGGTTAATGTCTCTGCGAGAGTTTGGCTCACTTGTCTTTGACCAGCGTATCTTGCAGAGATGTGCTAGGAATCAACTGTGTGTCCATATGATGAGCCAACAAGACCAGTGTATCTCGAAAGGATGTTCTAGGAGTCTATCGAAAAGGTTCAGAGGAAGAATGACCAGCGTATCTCGCGGGGATGTCCTAGGAGTTATCCAGAAACCTCAGTAATTCGAGTCAGAGCCTAGAGCAGACATGACCAGTGTATCTCGCGATGATGTACTAGGAATCAATTTTTGATCTCAAATAGGGTGAGTCGTGCTTATAGGAGATATGCAAATCTCCGGTCTGGGTCATAAGTCCGTCGGGGACGTTTTTACGCATCTACAAAGCCTAAATGACCAGCAGCATCTCGTTGAGGACGTATACTAGGAATCATGGCATCACAATCAGCTGCGTCTCGCAAAAACATGCTGGAATTGTGGCTGTTCTGGTTCATAAGTCTGTCGGGGACGTTTTACGCTCTACATAACCTACATGACCAGCAGTATCTCGTTGAGGATGTGCGCTAGGAGTCACGACATCACGACCAGCATTGTCTCGCGGGGACATATACTAGAAATCGTGGCTAAGAATGCCTTGAGGGCCAAGGGCTTAATCTCTTTCGTGAGAGTTGAATTTTGTCTACGGTCTTGAGATGACGCTTTTGCCCCTTATCCAAATTTCACCATCTACATTAAGTCCCCTACTTAGAGTAGAACCTTGATTGTTTTATGATGAGTATATAGATGGTTGCATATCGTTCAGGCATGAATTTACAACTTTTTTTGCGGAGTCCCCGATGCTTAGTCCTTGCTTGCTCCGATTCTGAACTTCGAATTTACTCTAGACTTGGGAGCTTTCTGGAATTTTGTATTAGGAGACATTACTATTGCGACACTTGAGCCTTGATGCAGTAAAATTTCAGTTTTTAAGAGACTAGACTTGCGAATTAGGGTTTCTTTGACCAAAACCCTAATTTCTTCTTTATGTACCACTTTGAGCTTGGAATTGTCCCTGGACGTGGAATACTATTAGACCTTTTGCATTGGAAAGCGTCATGGAAATAGAGTCTTGCAGAGGAAACTTTCATCTTGGTTGAATGGGATTTGCAAATTAGGGTTTACTTGGGCAAAACCTTAATTTTCTCTTTGTGCGTCATTGAGCTTCTGAGTTTGCGCAAGCGAGTATTTGGGGAAGAGAAGAGATTTGAGCGGCTTCCTGGCTGTCCGTGAAGTTGGGAAAAATCCTATGATAATAAATTGGCACTTGCTTTTGCAGTTACAGAGTTCCTATCCCATACAAATTCTGAATTCAGGCTTGTACTGCACCTAAACCCTAATTTCCCTCTTGTTCGCGTATGACTCCTTGAGACACTCTAGATAGGCTTGACGAGGCTTGGAAGGTGTGAATCTATCTTGCGGGGTTAGCACCTTGTATGACGAGAACTTGTTCAATCCCTTATACAAATCAGACACTCCTTTTCGAGATAAAATACCTATCTTTGAAACTCAAGGGTATTTCCGTTAAAAACTAATATGAGCATGATTTTTCTGACATGAAAGACTTTGTGAGACTCTTTAGGCATGGTCACGTCTTGATAGAGGGAGAGAGGCGCATGTCTGGTATTGTTTTTGAAAATTGTGAACTCCAACTTCCTTGTTTTAGCTAAACTCCCTTTATTTTCTCTGACATTCTGCTTTTCTGGATTACATTTCAATCCCGTTCTTCTTAGGACACTTAGAGAACTCAATATTCACGTGCATGAGGCCTTTTAAATGAGTATATGATAGCTTGGTCGATTTCTAGCTGCATTAAGGCTTTCTCATTTGAAAATACTCAAAACTACAATATAAGGGTATTTTGGTCAAAATTCCTTATGAGCTCGTTTTTGTTGAAGAGCAATGAGCTAAAATGGATTGAAGTAGGTGTAGATAATCTTCCAAGATAATGGGGATAGGCTCGGCTCCCTGTTATAAGAAGAAAAAAAATCCAATTTTCATCCATCTTTCCAGAATTATGGTTATTTCGTCAAAACCCTAATTCTCTTTTTTTTTTTTCTCTTCCAAAAAAAATCCGAGAGAATATGTGACGTCCAAATACTCTATAGAAGCATCCTTGCTCGTGTGAGGGGCTTGGCTCTTTCCTTTTTGGATAAATCCCTTTCTTTGTAAAACACTTGAAATTATGGCTTTTTGGTCAAAACCCAAATTCTCTTTTCAAATTTCTCTTCTGAAAAATTCCGAGGGAATGGATAACGTCCCATTTGCCTTGGAAAGTGTTTTTACACAAGTGGGGAAGGTCTTGGCCACGGTTTGGAGGAATTTTTTGAAGGAGGAAAAGCCTAGGTTTTCTTATCTAAGCCAAATTGCCTTAGTTTCCTCTTTTTGCTCTAATTCCTTTTCCTTTTTCTTGATGGTTTCCCTTTTGAGCTAGGCTTGAAAGTAAAACTCTTTTCCACCTATTTTGGGCGTGACCTAGGTATGGAGGTCGTTCCATCCTTCTTTTACACGTTTTGTTTGTATCGGGACTCTTCGTTTGGGTGTTCGTCAGAAAACTTCAGTTTTGAGAGACTTGCGTAGAATGGTTGTAAAATCTTTATACGATGTCGGATTTGAGCTCCCAACCCCAATTTGAAAAGAGAAAATAATTATCTATTCAAATCAAAAAGAATGACCCAATTAAGAGTTGTTTAGGTCAGTCATCCAGTCACATACTTTTGTCATCAGGAATCCCGTATAGAATTTCAGAAGTGTTTCAGATTGCGCTTACTTCGATGTTGGGACTACATCTACTAGATCGCTTGTCCGCTTGAGGCGCCTTATGGATATGTTGTAGCATAGACATAGATAAACATATTTTATCAGTACAGTACGCCAAAATTTCTTACGAATTTTCGTCAGTTAGCGCGTTTTCTCATGGAAGTGTACAGAAATCCTAATTGCAACAGGATTCCCATATTCCTTGATCCTTTGCATGTTGTGACGCCTTGAGTATGCTTCCTGGGGTATTATGACCTCATTAACTTCCCTTATATTAGTATAAGACGTGGCTTTGGTCTCCGTGAACCCTAATCCCACCTTGGCTGATTCCATCTTGTTTTTGTAGACTCATGACATGGGAAAGACTCAAGATGTACTTGCTGGAAATACAATAGAAATATCTTCTCTTGACGATGTTCAGCCACCCATCAATCCCCAACTTTCAGTAATTCTCGCGTATAAAAGAAACCCGAAGAGACGGATCACAGCCATCGAATATTGTTGAATATCCTTTGTCGTGAAGAAAACATATTTCCCTAGCTTGTTATAGTTCGTGAATTTGACCCCCTTGAGCCAAAAGCGTCCGTGGCGTGCTTATACGTTCTTACCCTTAGTTACGAAAAAGCATGTCTTCTCTTGATTCTTCATGGAAAGTGTGGACCAAAACTAATATGTGAGCATCCCATGAGATGTGAGATGGATTCCTTGATAAGGATAAGACTCCGGGCATGAGGTTAGGATTGAAGGAATTAGGAGAAGACAAGGCTTGAAGAGATTATGAGAGGACAAGGCTTGAAGGGATTGGATGTGACAAAGCTTGAAGGGGCTGTATGGGGACAAGGTTTTAGGGGAAAAGACCGGTCTTCATGTAAATCAAACCATATTCCTTTTTTGTTTCTCCCTTGATTTTAACTTATGTAGTTTGAACTTTGCAGCCTTATCTGATCTTCTCTTTGTTTGCAGAGTCATCTTCATGGTAAGAACGAGTTAGATCTTGGCAGAATGCGGATGAGGCGGGCTTCAACAATTTCAAAGGGATTTCAGGAAGAGATTCGGGTGCAGAGACAAATGATCGGCATGAGGGTAATTTCACAGAACCCATATCTTGACTTCGGATGAAACACTTACACATGGATTATATCATGAGAATGATAACTCTGAACGGTCTTGCTTCTGATGATCTTGTAAACCTGGGAAGCTTGGTAAAATCCCGTGAGAATCTTTACTTTCAATATGAGGTGGTTGCGAGAGTGGCTCAATTCTGTCAGGGTCCGTAGAGGTGAGTTGAGTTTAGGTCCTCGTATTTTAGAGAGTTTCTTAATCTAGAATAATACATAGTATATGAAGAGATGGTACATGCTAAGAAGTCGGCTCGAGATGCAGAGGCCAAAGTGAAGCAGCTGAACATGAAGTAAGAGATTTTCTTTAGGGGCCTCTGTTCTTCAGGGTTGATATTTTCCCTATGGACCTTTTTTTGTATGCATCTTGTAAAGGAAGAAGACCCTCATGAGTTCTTAATTTTTTGCAAACCCTAGCTGGCTCTGTTGTTGTGCGAGTGGATGAAAACCCTAAGTAAAATTCGTAGTAGGAGGTCCTTCCTTGCGCGATCTTCACTCTGGAGATTGTAGAAACTTCGTTTGACGTCCGATTTCAGTGGTTCACCCCAACTATCGAACAGAAAACACCTCCTTTCATCTGATAGAGTATAATTAGGATTTGGAGCTTGTTTTTTCGATGATAAATCCACATGAAGTTAAACTCGTGAATTCAGGGATTTTCAACATCAATTCCTTCAAGTGTTTTGATGATATCTCTTGGACCATATTTCGAAACACGTGGTATGAGAGACATAGACGGATATTTTTCATCAAGGGTGCGTTGTCGAATTATCTACCCATTTTTCTCAGTTCGTCAAGTTATTTGACTAAAGTATGAGTTGCGCCTGAATAAAGCGGAAACTATAGACTCTTCTTCAAACCGATTGCGAACCCTAGTTTGTCTCCTGCATGCGTTTATTGTCGAGGGATAATTTGAATGCTTTTTCTACTTGATATAGTCATGTTGCACGTGTATAAAACCCTAAAATATTTTATCTTGATCCGGGACATAGTTGCAATTGCTGAATACAAAGAAAATGCTGATAGAGGAGAATTTTGACAAGACCGGAGAGACATGCGAGATTTCTCGAGTCACAAATAAGTCCCCTTCACGATTTTAAAGGTCGAACTCTAATCTCATAGTACCCGTAGTAATGTGGGTTTGAGGAGTTAAATGGTCTTGATGTGTCCCGATCTTTTGAGACTCTTGCGCTGATAGTTTCTAAATCTGTTACATGAAAACTGGATATCTGGGATACCTCATGTTGGTCATGTGGGTGCGTGACATACGGTTCTTCATTAGTCCCCGGTTTGATATATAACTAGGGATTCTCATCGACTCGGGATGCTTGGAAAAATGAGGTAAAACCCTTGTAGCATAAGAGATTGAGTCTTAAGGCGAGAAAACGATACTCTGCGGGTTAGACACATCTGTGGAGAGTCGTGTAGATTATCTTCCTGGACAAGATGAAGTTGTTGTTCTGCCTCTACTAGGTGTCTTAACAGGGATTCATGTGAACTTGTTTATCCAAATCATCTATCGAGATTTATCTTTTTTCTGGGAGAACAATGTACGCCTTCTAGGACTAGCATAACTATGGCTGTGGCTGAACAATTGATTTTTGGTTAATTTGTTGATGGGATAGTTCTCTGGAAATCTTCTAGACATTCCTTCACGCGGTATAATCGTGTTTTGACCTGAGAAAGTCATAAGTGATCGTCATATCTTTTCCTTCAGTCATTACGTCTGACTTTGACACATGAGGCAGCTTGTTGAGCCGTTTTTTTTTTGAGAATAAGCTTTAATTACGGGAGGCTATGAGCTTACGGATGAGTAACTTATAGTGGATTTGTGGTCTTGGATCCTTCCCCTGTTTACTTCAGTGACAGTAGTTGATTGTGATTGCATGTCGAGTAATAAAGTTTTATCCAAATTGTTGGCTTCACGAGTATCACTTCATATTTATTTTCCCTTGATAGGTTCGGGTGCAAAGCTATTCTCCTTCTCCATCTTGGGTGAATTGAGGTCCAATCGGAAAATGGTACTGGATAATCGTTGGTGTAGCTGAGATGGAGGCTCTTCGAGACTTGGCTATAACTCCTAGGTCTAATTCCTCTTCTTTCTGACAGAACGGGTGTTGAGGTAGCATATCGACTAGCAGCTTTGCGTCTTCAGATAAAGATGAGTTTCGGTTGAGCCTCGTCTTGGGATCTAGTTTCTCCTCATACTTTGTCGTGTTCTTATCACGATCCTCTGGAGCAGGAAGGGAGACATCATGTATCTTTTTGGCAGTTTATGACCCTACGTGGTTCTGCAACGCTTTTGACTAGGTCACGATTTTCTTGGAGCCTTTCCAAGTTTCTGCTAAGTTTATCCTGTAGACGAAGAAAAGACAAATCCGCCGGAAAAAGAACTAGGTCAATCAGATACAGAATGAAAGAATTATAAGTAAAATAGTAAAGCGAAGTAAACTTCCCGAGTCCCCTGTGATCAGGTTGAGGGCCCTTGACCTAAACGAATTTTGGAACAAATATTCATCAGAATCTCCAAGTTTAGAGCGTCATCTGGTCCTTGAGGTCCTTGAGAGTGATAAGGTCGGCTGGATGGTTGCTTCTTTACTCCGGCGCGTTCGTAATGAGCTTTATCTTCTCCGGTGAGGTCGATTACAGGCAAGATCCCGTCAGTGCTATTCTCAGCAGTTTTAGTACTCCTTCTTTAGGAAACATGTACTCGATCTAGATTTGTTGGATCTATCCCTACTGGTAACTTTAAAGACGCTTTCAGATAAGTCTGGATGTCGATCTGAGATTTTGCAAGATTTTGTTGAGTCTCCGGGAGTTCTCCTTGGTCCGTATCCAACGTTTTCAAGGATTAGCAGTAGATTTTTATGAAAATAGGTTACTAGGGCGTTTTTTTATGCATAAAGAGATCATCAGATCCATGTGATTCGGGACGCACTAACCTATTCACTAAGGTCAAACATTCGTCTGAGAGAGAAAACTACTAGTAGGGATAAATCTCTCGGCTAAGTCCGTAATGGATTTATAAAGATTGAATCAATGGAACATTTTTGTGTTTGGATTATTGAAATTGTCTTCCTTCCTAAGAGACCATGATTGATATATGTAACTGAGTGGACAACCTCCCACCGTGGTCGCCAAAATGTAGTTACCTAAAATCTGAGAGAGGATAGAAGTGGGATTCTTGGGTTTCTGAAAGTGAGTTACGGGAGGTTGAGCACGAACAGTCTTCGCCTAAACCACGCACAATGTCCATTCAAATGCTGCTTCAGTCACAGGGAAGAAGGATTAGGGCTGGTCTTCTGGAGGGAAGCAGATAAAGAAAAGAGAACAAGTTATTGCTCTGAGAGGTTATGAGAAAGATGATCGCAGCTTGGAAAATAGATGACCTATTTATAGTTGAATTCTATAATCTCAAGTATGTGAAGAAAAGGATTGCTTTCTATGCCGTGCGGAACAATTCTCCCGTATCTTCAGGAATATGGATAAACTAGGTTGAGTTTATCTCTTTATTCCACCGCCTTTATTCTCTTCTGCGATGAGAAATAAGCCGGGTATTTCTCACACGTGTCGTAGACCGCCAGACCAAAACCCTAATTGATATCCCCCCATTTGTGTGAAGCTGAGTCAGCCTTTGTGATGAAGTGTTTGAGAGAGAAATATTCTCTTTAGCCGAGTTGACCAAGATAGAGAGATATTCTCTAATTTGTGAGAATGACTAGGATGAATCACGTGAAAAGGCATGGAATTCCTTAGGAATCGTGTGAAGAGTGTGAGAGGAGGTGAAGATGATCTCCCTCTCTCCATGGCCGGTCACACATGTTATATGAAAACTGTATTATTGTTTGTAGGTCCCTTTGTTGAGCATGCGGTGCTCGAGATAGCTTATCCACGTTTTTAGATAGCCATGTATAGTTCAGCCTCAAGCCGTGAGTGTATTTGAGACGCTTATAAATAGGCTTCGGTACTAGGTAAGGCGTGTGCCTATCATGTGAATCTATCCGAGATTTTGAGGAGAGATTCGAATCTCTTTGAGATTTTGTGAAGAGATTTGAATCCCTCTTAGATTCTGCAGATGGCTCAAAATCTCTCCGTGATTTTGCAGAGAGATTTGGATCTCTCAGAGATTTTTGCGGACGGCTCAAAAATCTCTCTGTGATTTTTGCGTAGAGATTTGAATCTCTTAGAGATTTTTGCATACGGCTCAAAAATCTCTCTATGATTTTTGTAGAGAGATATGAGTCTCTCAGAATTTTTTGCAGACGTCTCAAAAATCTCTCTGTGATTTTTGCAGAAAGATTTTTCGCTGAGAGATTATGAATCGCTCAGAGATTTTTGTGGACGGATCAAAATCTCTCCGAAGATTTTCTTAACGGATCCGTATCTCTCTGCGGTCTCATGGGACTCGACCCGGAGAGAGAGAAAAAGGCTTTTTACGCCCGGTTAATGTCTCTGCGAGACTTTGGTTCACTTGTCTTTGACCAGCGTATCTTGCAGAGATGTGCTAGGAATCAACTGTGTCCATATGATGAGCCAACAAGATTGTGTATCCCGAAAGGATGTTCTAGAGTCCGCCGAAAGGCTCGAGAGGTAGAATAACCAGCGTATCTCGTGGGGATGTCCTAGGAGTTATCCGGAAACCTCAATAAGTCGAGTCAGAGCCTAGAGCAGACATGACCAGTGTATCTCGCGATGATGTACTAGGAATTAGTTTTTGATCTCAAATAGGGTGAGTCGTGCTTACAGGAGATATGCAAATCTCCGCTCTGGGTCATAAGTCCGTCGGGGACGTTTTTACGCATCTACAAAGCCTACATGACCAGCAACATCTCGTTGAGGATGTATATTAGGAATCATGGCATCACAATCAGTTGCGTCTCGCGAAAAAATGTTGGAATTATGGTCATTACTCGGTTCATAAGTCCACGGGGACGTTTTACGCTCTACAGAACCTACGTGACCAGTAGTATCTCGTTGAGGATGTGCGTTAGGAGTCACGACATCACAACCAGTAGTCTCCCGCGGGGACATATACTAGAAATCGTGGCTAAGAATGCCTTGAGGGCCAAGGGCTTAATCTCTCTTGTGAGAGTTGAACTTTGTCTACGGTCTTGAGATGACGCTTTTGCCCCTTACCAAAACTTCACCATCTAAAGTGACGAACCAAGGAGATCAAGCATTTGGATGAGAAGCTACAAAGTTTATTTATTTTGTAATCCATATGTATTGATAGTTTTGTCACTAAAATTGACAAAGGGGAGATTGTTAGAGCACCGCTCGGTCGAACTCGCAAGCGTTGTTATCCCAAGCTTGTTTGTCAAGTTTAGTTGCCAAAACTATAAGTCTTGATTTCTAGTCTACTTATAGCTAAGTCTCGGATTATGATAATAAGTGTAGTTGAGCTATAAACTTCACGGCGTTCATCGAATGAAGAAGAAGAACTACTCAAGGGAACTTGTGGAATTTCATCAACAAAAGGTATGTGGAGACTTGAACTCATCTATCACTCAAAAGTCTATATACTCAATCTCCTATTTGAGACAAAAAGTCGTATTGCTATATAGACTTCAATTATACACATATGGTATTTCGAGTCGAGTTTATCTCGCTTATATTTCTCGAAATATGTGTTGGTAAGCTTTCTCTTTAACCAAGTTCATCTTTTATTCTTGACGAAAGTCAAAAGATGATCATGTGAAAATCGCTTTGTAACATCTTACATGATTTGTCTGAGACAGTCATTTGATGTAGACTCGGAATATTTCCTATTAATCATTCGATCACTTGAAAATTGCTTTGAAGCTAATAGTTTGTGTGAGACAGCTATTGTCGTCTTCCAAGAATGTTTCAGTTTTTGGAATGAGGGTTTAGAACATGTAACCATGATTGGATATAAACATAGTGTGTATTCACATTTGTGTAAAGTCCAAAACCGGGAACCATGGTATGCATACCCGTACGCGTAATGGTTGGTTGTTGGAAGTCCGAGAACTAAGTATGTGTACACGTATGCGTACTGGCGGAAATTCAAGTTCCGTGAATTTCTGCTGGAGTTTGGAAGTGTAAAATGGTATGCGTAACCGTACGCGTACTAGCGTAACAAAACTCAGTCCGGCTACTTAGGTATGCGTACACGTTTGCATACTTAAGTAGGTTATGTTGTAAAGTCGGTTTGTTCATGAACTAATACATTTATATAATAAGGAATCCAATCTTTTGCAAACCGTGGCTATAATGTTCATGAAATGATTCGAGTGAATAAAAATCAATTTTTATTCAACTGTGTCTTGTACACTTCTATGAGAAAATAAACAATTGAACAACTCTCTAACTAGTTTCATTTGAGTCATTTGAACTAGTTATGATAAAGATGAATAAGGTTGATATGAGAGTGCTCATATGGCTAACCATTGGTTAACTATTGTTGAACCAACTTAGTGTACAAGTTTAGGGACGATTACTTTTATCTAAATGATGGTACATTTCATTTGTGTACATTTCTAAATGATGGTACATCTTCGTCTCATCGTTTGTGATTCCACAATATCTTGTTTCGTTAATCGATTAAGATTATTGTGAGGTGATTGATAATACTAGGTTGTTCTTCGGGAATATAAGTTCGGTTTATCAATTGGTTCATGTTCACCTTAATTTATCAAAAGATGGAACAAAACTCGTAGGTATATCTGTGGGAGACATATTTATCTATTCAATAGATTTTTCTGCGTGAGACAGATTTGTTTATCAAGTCTTCAACTTTGGGTCGTATCAACTCTTAGTTGTGGGTGAGATCAACTAAGGGAATCAAGTGCGCAGAATCCGACGTGGTTCAAGAGGCGTAAGGAACGCAATTGTACCTTGATCAGTGTGAGATTGGTTAGGGCTCAACTACATTCCAGTCCAAAGTTAACTTGGTAGTAGGCTAGTGTCCATGGCGACTTAATACAGGTGTGGTGTTCAAATCTGGACTAGGTCCCGGGGTTTTTCTGCATTTGCGGTTTCCTCGTTAACAAAATTCCTGGTGTCTGTATTATTTCTTTTTCGCATTATATTTGTTTATATAATTGAAATATCACAGGTTGTGCGTAGTTCAATCAATTAGAGAATCCAACATGTGGTTGTTGATTATATTGATTGACACTTGAACATTGTTCTTTGGTACCGTTCAAGTTGTTTTACATAATAATCAGGCTCACGGATTTCTATCTGTTTGATTTCTTTGATTAAATTGTGGAAACAGAGATACAAACTCTTTGATATATTTCTTGATTGAGCTCGCTTTATTAGTTGGTGCTCTTAGAATTATATTGGAGTTAGTCCATACAGATTGCTAAGCGAAATATTGGGTGTGGTTGTTAGACCCCCGCTTTTTCAACTATAATGTAAATCTTACTAGTATAAAAAACGTATTTTAATATCTATTTAAGGAGGAAAAACCTGTAATTTTATTTTCCATATGCGAATACCGGATCCAAGCACCTGTTGCCAAACCCAACCCGCATAGATCCAACCACACTAACCCTTGTCCATAATGGAGTCGATGGAAAACCACGGGTATAAACTCCGACATTAATTATTGGAAAACCGTTAATGGTTGGAAAACCGTTTATCTCGAATGTTAGGCTGAGTCTAGTGGAGAAGTAGAGTGGTGAATTCAACAGTTGCGATACGTAATCACAAGGTATGGTCTTAGTCTAGTGGTGTGGGAGGGAATTTGGATATAGGCGAGGAAGCAATCCTTGACCAAGCGAGGACACGATTCTCGCCTGTCTGAAAACCAAAAAGCGAGCATTGGATCATCGCTTGAATGGTCAATGCTAGTTGAAGCGAGGAGACAATCCTCTCCCGATTAATACACAAAACCCAAACTTCGGTTTCTCCTCCTCCATTCTCACTTTTTTTATCATCATTTCTTTTCCATTTCTATCAGAAGAAAAGTTTGCCATGGAACATCAAACTAAACAGGTGATTCACTTAGAGCTTATTGATTTGTTTTTGATAAATCCGGTAAAGAGGTTTGGTGTAGATGCAATTTTGATGAGGATACGGTAGCTTATTGATTTGATTTAGAATACTAACTAAAATAGGTATGTTTTGGAATCGAAAACCTTGGAGTAATTGTGTTACTTGATTATTGATTGGTTTTTGCTTATAATTACATGGTGAAGGTTGATTGATGTATGTTGTGGTAGTATTTTGTGTCATTAGGGTTGATTGATGATTAACTTAATTTTAATTTGATTTAGTATTATTGTTAGGGTTCAATGGTGAATTGTTATGTTTTTCTTCCAATTTGGATGAAACTTGATAATTGTCTATGCATATAAATTTTTATTGGTTTTTAATTTTTTTGGTATTAACCTCTTGTTTAAGTTTAAAAAAAATATATATAGTGTTCCATTGATGAACCATAGAGAGTTTGGGTTATTTTTTAAAATTTTGAATTTATGTGAAAACTTGATAATCATAAAGAAGTATGGGAGTAACATATTGGTGATTGTTCTCATTGTAGTGCGTTATGGGTATGACGACAAATGATATTTTGTCTAGGAAGGGTGACATAAAACATAGTTAGGACTTGATAGGAAGTTGTAATTTCAAATAAGTTGGGCTCAAGTGAAGAATTATTATGACATAGTGGTGAAAAATAATCTGTTAGCCTTGAATGTGTTACAAAACTGTGGTTTTTCTTCAGTGTTTGAATTTGATCTCTCTTGTTCCGAATGTAAATAAACCGAAGATCTTATGGAGATATAGTGAAATAAAACTAGGACATTTCACTTGCCGGAGTTCGAGTTAGGAGTACCACATTTAGATTTTGTAAGAATAACGGGTATTCTAATAGGTGGTGGTGGTGTGATGCCAAATATACCCGATGTGTTGAAGAATACATAGGATATGATAACACGTTTTTTTCTGGTGTGAAGGAAAACCGCGATGCAAGAGCAGCAGCTGCAGAGCAAGCGAAGCTAGAAGGTCGTCCACATGAAAAATTCGGTCAATGGGAATCGTAGGCGAGCTCCATTTCATCGGGCTTTCTTGCCAACTACATAACTAGAAGAGAAAACATAAACAACGAGGGTGTATGAGAAGAATTGACTAAAATGTTTTTATTGTGGTGTATTGATAGATTTTTGATAGGAAACACCACAATAAGAGTAAATAAGGGATGGTTTGTATTGTTGGAAAATTTGCATAATCTTGGCCAATCTGATTGGGGTAGTGTCGCATTAGGAAATTTGTATGATTACCTCTATAAATGGAGTTCTATCAAGCGTAATGAAATGGGTGGATGTGGATGATTACAGAGTATTGGTACTACTTTTCTTTCTGCAATTGCCAACCACTTTTGAGAATAGATGAAACTATCATCAATAATTAGTGCCTATATCCAGCAATTTTTTATTATTTAGGAAGGAAAATCGAACGGTCGAAGTCAAGTTGATAACTACGAGCATTCACTTGGAATAACCGGCGAACAACTCGACATGAGAACTAAAGAAACTGTTATATGGAAACCTTGGAGAGATGATCAGTACAACGGTATTGAAGAAGTAATAATGGAAAACGAAATATCGAAAACTAGAGTTGTATTCTATGGCTGCAGGGGTGAGAGGTTGAGTATGTACCTTGGTGAGAGATGTCTGCGGCAGATTACGGGTGAAATGGCTAACCCATGTGATCCCCCCTGTGTTAGATTTAGTTCAGACTATCGTAGTTGAAGGTGTACACTAATACTTGTTGGTCAATCAGGAAAGGTATGATGAATGGTGGAAGGAGAAGAGTTTTGGATTATTACTACCTGAAGGATTAACACACATACAAAACCATGATGTGATAGGTTTTGGTAATAATGTACGTCGCTGCAGACCCAAACGTCCACCTCCGGACATGGTGTCTCAGTCATATGACGTTAATCCTGATAAGCAATCGATGACTCAACTACCAGTAGTAGACTGGTGTGTCCCTATGTACATTAATGAGGATGTGACACTTGCCCGTGCCCATGCCTACACCTTATCCCTATACTTTTGATCATATTACCGCTGGACGGGTAAGTACGTTACATTTTTGTACTTAGTATTTTGTACTATTATTTTTTGTGAAATGTGGTGGTCTTCAAATATTTTCTTAATTCTTTTTTAGGAGGAGTTGTTGAACTTATGTTTGAACAACACATGTTTATCAAAGAATCTAAAAAAGTTGTTCGGGAGCGTTTTGAAAGTACTATTATCATGAGAGCTCTTCTTCTTAGGTTTTACCACGACGAACACCCAATAGTAATTGTTCACCACAATTCCAAGAAGAACACACGCTATACGACGCGTATGGGCAACATGGAGGTGTTATGTCACTCAACTTGGCGACCCCAACCTTCAGGTACTATTATGTATAATTGTGAAGAATGTTACCTGCCAGTTCAACAAGTGAAGACCCCTATGCAAGTGTATATCAAGGAAACGTGGATATTGGTTTGGGCACTCTCAGTTAGATGATTCGATGTGTGTGGATCTTAACATTGGTCTTTCGATACCGTATGAGGACATTTTTGATAGTGTTTTGGAAACTCCACCAGAGTTATGAGCTTCAAATGTCTAAATTTTTTTAGATGAAACTAATATGTTTAAGAGAAAAGTTTTTATATGTGTAATCAATGCCTATTTGTCTTTGATATTGACAAGAAGTCTATGGATATTTTTGTATAAGTGAGATTTTGTCATACAACTTTGGTTTACTAACATTATGTTATCTTGTGTGGTAGGGGGCATTGCATCACTATTTTCTTCAAACCTTACATCGTCTGGTATTTTCCGCTTTCTTTCTTTCTTCCTTTATAATGTTTGCAGGTTATCCAAAACACTATTTTACTTAATAATGCATGCATCCTTTATTGTATTTCTAACACAACCAACTTTTTCTTTTTGTTTAGCGCTTCCTTGAGTTGTCATTTGCATTACGTCTTTTCTTGTTTTATTGCTTTGCAGCTATTATGTAACAGGTGAATGACAACTTTATACATCTTAGTTGTTTTCCCAACAAAATTATTGCTTCTCCGCGTTGTCAGTTTTCTCTTATGTCACTTTATGCTTTTTAATTTTTTTCGACGCGGATGAAACCCTCGCCTCCTATTTAAATCCCCTCCAACGTTCCCTACTTTCGAGCACAGAGAAAACACACTTCATAATAACACCAAGGTATACTTTGCAAGATCGATATGGAGAAGGCTTTCGATAATGTTAATTGACATTCTTTATTTACTATTCTGCAGAAGCATGATTTTGGCAACAAATGGATTTCTTGGATTCGATGGTGTGTCACTTCATCTCATTTATCAGTCTTAGTGAATGGAAGCTCTACGAGAGAAGTTTAAACCCAACAAGGGGTTAAGG
>JAJJWW010017535.1:0-45852 GCA_023531295.1 Papaver armeniacum
TTGTTTCTAAATGTGGGTCTGCGAGACAGTGGGAGTTTGCCTTTCAAATGTGGGTCCTGTGAGACGGTGGGAATACTGTCTCTCAATTCTCA
The DNA here is from genome assembly GCA_023531295.1 of Papaver armeniacum. Taxonomy (NCBI): domain Eukaryota; kingdom Viridiplantae; phylum Streptophyta; class Magnoliopsida; order Ranunculales; family Papaveraceae; genus Papaver; species Papaver armeniacum. The sequence goes on from JAJJWW010017535.1 coordinate 93, forward strand.
ATCTTTAAACTTTGAGGACACAGCTGAAGGGTAGTACTGTCTTTTCAGTCATTTGAGTTCTAGGTGTTTTTTCCGGGCGGGGGATTCTTTTTTTTTTCGTCAGGTCCACGCCCTTCCCGTTTTCCGGGAGGCTATTTTCTTTCTCGGCAGCGCTGGGATGGATGGACCGATACTGGTGGAGGTCCACGCCCTTCCACCACAGGATTTGATACGGGTGGAGTATTTCGGCGGAAAAGGTTAGATGTTGATGGTCTATAATTAGTCCATCAAGTTTGCAGGGTAGGGATGGGTGCACCCAAATTTTATTTCACGAATTTGAAATGGGGTTCGCTCCGTTTATAATTTTCCCTATTTACCACCCGTATTTTTCCTAATTACCACCCCTTTTAGTTAAAGACTGCTAATGAGGTACCGACTTATTTGGGGATGTACCAATATGTATATAGGAAAAAAAAAAGTAATATTTGCCTTTGGTTTAGTACACCTCCAAGCAAAATGGTATCCTCCATTAACAACTTTGCTTTAGTTTATTTCATCCCCAATTATCCTATTTAGAGCAACCACAGTGGGCGAGTAAAACTATATATTTGGTCAAGATACGGGACACAGCGGGACAGACTATCGATTAAAATCTGGACCAAGACCAAATCCCAGACTATATTTGGTCTGGACCAAGACCAAAACCAAATATAGTCGAGCGAACGTATAATGTTCGTTTGTCACCGTACGCGTATATAAAATAATGTGAATAATCTTCGTCCCACGAACAGGCGTGTATATAAACTACGCCTCAATGGAGCGGTGCTGAAATGTACGCCCGTCCGGACGTTTCCCCATGCCAGACGGTGATATAATAAACGCCTCAATGAGGCGAACATTATACATACGCCTCAGTCAGACGTTGATATAGTCAACGCCCCAACCCGGGCGTGCATATAGTTAACGCCTGAAATGGAGCGGGACTTATACCTCCGCCCCAGTTCTAGCTTCCTTTTATACATGTTAAAATATAACCACAGGAATAAAGAAGTCAAATACTACAGTTAGATATTTTGCAATATGTCCATGGACCCCTTATATGTTCAAGTTCAGATATATGCAATAACAAAGTCTCAGCTAAGTTTCAAAGAAGGCACTATCACTTTGAACAAGAACCAACCCTACAAATAAACTGGTGAATCAGAATCGGGCAGCATGAGATTGTCGATAAGAGCCTTAATTTATGTGGACGAGAGTGCGCCTGCAAAATTGATAACTAAAAAACAAAAATGCTACATTTGACCATTGGTTGTATCACGCGCTCTACACGTGCAGTAAACGTGTGTGAAGCTGGGCCGACTTTATATCAACGCCTTAATTTATTTGGTCCAAACCTATGTAGACAGGTTCATATGAACCTAGTTAACTTAGGTGTTAATACTTTCTAAGTTAACTTAGGAAGTATTAACATTAGAAAAATCATGATTGTCACAACAAATAATCCATCAGTACTGCACCGGGAAGACAAAGGATTTCCAAAATGAAGAGGACAAACAGGATGAGACAGTTAAGGGTGTACAGCCTTGTAGTACTTTCACATGACCATGGATTAGATTCTTACTGATATTGATATGCCGATGAAAAGGAAAAAGAAGGAGAAGTGTAAAGATTTTAGTCCGATTGACTTTAACTTTTGGAAGTGGTAAATAGGAAAAATTAGAACTAAATATATTTTAGAATTTATGAATGAGTTTCCAAAATCTGGGTTCATAACTTTTGGAAGTGGCAAATAGGAAAATCGTAGGTGGTAAATACGGAAAATTTTGGTTATTTTGATTTCCATCTCGAATTTAAGTTTCCAGGTGTTTTTACGGGTGGCTTTTTTCCACCTTATTTGGGTTAAAATTTTATAATCTTGCTAGCCGGAGGCTTATTCCAATAAAAAATGATAGATGTACGAAGTGTATCGGTTCGGGCACTAATAGTAGTGGGCCCCATTATCCCTATTAGAGCTTCGGGAGAAAAAGAAGTGGAAATTTGTCAATCTAGCAATGTATTCCAATCACCGGATGTTGGATATTTTCAATAACATAGAAAACAAAAACGTTTTCGTTATTTGGTTTGCCACTATCACGGGGGCGTCAGGTCTTAGAATAGATAATGATGCATTTTTGTTGGAGATGAAAAGGCATCTCCAAAGGATGTGATGGTTCACAAAAGACACATCCATTCCCATAAGGCACTATTGATGTCTTTTGGTAGTGAAGAGGCATCTCCAATAGGCATGAGTTCCTATAAGTAGTGATGATTTGTTTTCATTCAAACAATGGAAAAACATAAAATACTTTCTGTTTTCTCTCTTCTAGCATCATCAGAATCCTATTCTTGTGTGTTCTTGATTGGGTCAAGGGGTGCAAACCTTGTACCTAATTTTCTGTTGTAGGGCTTTCATTCTATCCTGAAGGCATTATTTCGCATACCTGTTGCAATCGCCAATTGATATTGGGAGGGTAGAAATAATCGTCTAAAACTGTTGGAAATTGTGGATTCAAAGAATTTGGAAATTGTTAGAAATAATCCAACGAGTGGTAAAGCCTTAGAGTTTAAGGGTACGGGATTGTTTGTGGTGGCGCATACATCAGAAGCTTCTCGGGTTTTGTAGAACTTTTGACATAGAACTACTCAGGGACGCTGCAATTGGAAATTGTGGATTCAAAGAAGTTGTTTGGTTAATTTATTTCAAAAGAGTTTGTTTGGTGGTGATCCAAATATAAGATTGGAGGAGTACAAGACATGAGGACGTTTGGAGTTTTTTGACACTTTACCTTCTTCATTAAAGCCTCCTCTTCCATTATTAAGTCATTATATTTCTTAATAATCAGTTTAATTTTCTTTGTAGCAGAGAATATAAAGAAGGGAAGAAAGGAGAGGCGAGACTCCTCCCGGTGATGACGATGGTATTATCTCGAAAGAATAGAACTTTCAATCGAGAGTTATTTGGTTTAGCTAGTGTAAATAATGATTTCCTTTATTCCGTCAAGAGGTGGACGAAAAAAGGAAAACGGTCGGTGCAAACTATCTTTACATTGATGATAATAACATGATAGATTATACCCTAGATATTGATTGTTCTCATGGTTTGAGTTTGCAATCATACGATGAATACCAATCGGTAAGAATGAAAATATTTTATTATATTGAATACTATTGTTTGCTAAAGCGAGAACGAAATGGGTCGTACATAAGGTGTTCAATAAAATGGTTCAACCAATATGATAAGCAAACAAATGGGTATTGTGCATACATTCTTTTTGATGTAATTACGTGTCGTAGGCACATAGTTCTGATCTCTTTTATAGTTGGGTAATAATTTTGATATCCTATGCCTGTTATTATGACCATTGAAAATGATTGATTGGTCAAGCTTGATTTTGATTCATGCTTCCTCAATATAGTTGGTGATTCAGTATTATAATTTTATAATCCTTATGAGAAGGAATCAACATGTATGGATTTAGTTCTGAGAAAATTCATGTCTCATAGATTTATTAAGTCATGAGACATAATAACTTTTATGATCCATTCGATGTATGTCTCATAGATTTATTAAGTCATGAGACATAATAACTTTTATGATCCATTCGATGTGAAGGGATAACAAGTTGCTAAACGGATGCGTGTTTTGGCATAAATTTGCTTATCTAGTACTTAGCACAAATCAAAGAAGTGTTAAATGATTAATAAATTTGGTCGCGTGACAATAGAGGAGTTTTGTCATGAATGCTCTATAATTAGAGAACTAAAATGGAGATCACCAATGATTGTTGAGACTTCAATTTTTGGTATGGGTATAATTCTCGCGGTAGGAATTATAAATTTAGAAGTATGAAATCATCGGTAAATGTTGAGAAACATTTAGGTGTGAGTATAATTCTTGTACAAAGAATTATAGGTTCCAAAATCTGGGAATTGGCATGTCTTAAATGACATCGAAAGGAAAATTCCGGTGAATATGTAACGTATTGGAAATTTGGGCGCGCGACCAAATGTCCGATGATGAGGTGTTACGATATTACCGATGCATAAATTATGGACATTTGCATTACATTATGTAAAATGTTAAATAGACATGGTCTATGTTTTTTGGATATAAATTTGTAGAAGATTTGACATGAGTAGAGGAGTTACTCATCGTAATAATGTGCTTGTTGAAATAGCAAGTAAGTTGCCTACAAATTTTCTATGCCTCTAGTGTATGCAAGTCTATAATGACTTCTTGTGAATTTAGTAAATGTTAATTAGGATCATTAGAGAAGTTACAATTATTTTGTAAAATTAAATAGGAACATTTTTAATAATGTTTTAAGAATTGATTGCATGAGTAGATGCAATTAATGTGGATGAATGGCTTAGAACCTAACTTGTAGATATCCCATTTTGGAAGAAGCCATCTCAAGCGGTCTTGATTAATTGTGAATCAGGCGATGATCTATAACGTCTCTAACAAAGACTTATAATGAAAGGTCAAGACATACAAGTCTTGTACATTGAACGGTAAGTCAATTACTCAAGAAAGAAGTAATTGCCGTTAGCCATTGAAACGGAGAAAAACTTGGCTGACATATTTATGGAAAGTCTCCCAAAGGAAATGTTTTCAATGAAGTATACAGAAATGGGACTAAGGTCTGTGAAGGAAGGTTGATCGCCCATAGCAGAAACCCAACCTATGTTTTGAAAAGGATAAACAAGGTTGATGTGGTACCAACAAGCTATGGATGTGATTATGGTGCACTAAGTAAAAACTTCTCATTTGTTTTAGTGCGGGGATTATGCAAGAAAAAGGGATGGATGAAAATCCTTAATAAGTCTAACTTTTATCACAAGGTGTCTCGCGAAACACCTTCGAGACTTACCTATATGAGTATGGAAATCAGGCTGTTTCCTAAGAGAAGAAGACCGTTCTCTAAAGAAGACTCATGAATCCAGGATATAGCACATGGCCATTAACGTGCTGAGCTACAGAACACACAGTCTCCGAAATCAGTATGTGTGGAAATTCCGGTTTTATCACATGGGGTACTTGGTTCAAGACTAGTTTCACCACTGAACCTCGATAAGGCTTTGAATTTCTTACACTAAGTGAAGGTTCAAATCCAAAAGATACCTATCATTTATGTATTGTTTTCAACGATGATGCTTATTTCCCAACTCTGCTTGAACTACGTTGGCTTGATCCCACTCGGGTACGTAGGCAGTCACTTGAATGATGCAGCCACTCCGGTTTTTGTAAGTTTTACTTTATTTTCTATTTTGGTTTTTGAAAATAGGGGGAGATTGTTGGATATTTTCAATAACATAGAAAACAAAACGTTTTTCGTTATTTGGTTTGCCACTATCACGGGGAGCGTCCGGTGCGAATAGATGCAATGGATTTTTGTTGGAGATGAAAAAAGGCATCTCCAAAGGGTGTGATGGTTCACAAAAGACACATCCATTCCCATAAGGAACTATTGATGTCTTTTGGTAGTGAAGAGGCATCTCCAATAGGCATGAGTTCCCTATAAGTAGTGATGATTTGTTTTCATTCAAACAATGGAAAAACATAAAATACTTTCTGTTTTCTCTCTTCTAAGCATCATCAGAATCCTATTCTTGTGTGTTCTTGATTGGGTCAAGGGGTGCAAACCTTGTACCTAATTTTCTGTTGTAGGGCTTTCATTGTATCCTGAAGGAATTATTTCGCATACCTGTTGCAATCGCCAATTGATATTGGGAGGGTAGAAATAATCGTCTAAAAGAAATCGTATGAGCCTTGAAAGCTTTTGAGTACAACAATTTCTTTTGTGTTTATTTCATCCTCCGTTTTTACCCAAATTTCCAACACCAGAGACCTACCACTAAAATACAAATAGTAATTTTGAGTAAAGCAAAAACCACTTATTCAATTATTTTTAGTAATGGCTAACTTAGTCTTGATTGATTAATGTTAATTTGATGATTAGTAGTTGTTTAGTATCGTTTACCGAGGAAATTCAGTAGCGTTAATTGATCATTAAAACTTGAAGAAGAAAAATAATACTTTTGTAAGAACATCAACTAAGAATTGATGGATATTCATTATACCCAAATATGTCAATGAATAGGTCAACATAGAAGATTGTGTAACTTTGGCTTGTCGTCTCTTTTTATTTCTTACATAAATGTTGGAATCACTATATTTTTGTAACGTACTTATGTTTATAAAATTTGATTTTATTTGTTTCGAATCAATTTTTGCCTATCAAGATATTACTTCATGGCACGGTGCACTTTAATTTAAGGAGTTAGAATGGCATCCGGTGACAAGTCTGAAGTGGGCGATAGTTTATGGATATATCATATCATATATGGTGGGGTTGTGGATCAAGAGAAATGACGGTATAAGGCTAGCCCCAATGGGATCCAAGATCCCACTTAACGCATTGTAGAAGTTTCGTTTTTGTGTGAACAGTTGCCCACATCCAGAACGAGTGCTGCGTTCAGCTTGGATCCAAGTTGGAAGTACCCAAGGTACACAGTTTCAAACTGCGTATGTAAAAAGCATAAAACGCAGTTACAAACTGCGTATGAAAAAAAAAATCCACGAAATATTCTTCTGGACGCAGTTTGAACCTGCGTCGCACGCATATTGAATATGCGTATTCTTTAAACGCGGTTACAAACTGCGTGGCTGTTTTATATTTGTTTGACCTTTTTTTCCTACACCCGGTTTACACTGTAATGTTAAATTCGAGTAATTTTCGTATACTATCTCAAATAGAACTCTGGTTGAACATAGCCAGTTATGTAGATAAAAACACTCGTACTACTAGGCTTATGCGAGTTGCCATTAAGTCATCCAGAGACACTTGTTTTGGATAACGATACTTCGATAGAAATCTTGTTATCCTTATCAACACACTATGACGGAAAGATTTTTAAGGGGATTTCATTTATAAATAATAATAATTTTTTCCTATAAATACACTCAAAGAAACACACCATCAAACATAAAACGCTTCTTCAAATTTAGCCGGATAAAAATGTATTCTAATCGCAAGGGAAAACAAATTGTGTGTAGAAGCAAACCAAATTTGTCCGCTATGTTTCCTTGAAGACCATTCAGCCATGCAATGCCCTTGGATGTATTCAAGTGCCCTTGAGAGAGGTTTTCGGGAATAAAATTGTTATTAGAAGCGGAACCTGGAAAAAGTAGGTACCTTCGATGCCAGTTCGATAATTGCCGTGAAGAAGCTCAATGGTTAGAAGATGCAATCAAGTCCAAAGATGATAAAAATATTAACGTACTCTGCAAAAACTTCAAAGATAAAGGTATGATTAAGGTTGAACATGAAAAGGGGCGTCATGCAGTGCCGGATGTAGGTTTTTATGAAACTACATCGTTCTAAAGATAACAACACCTATGGTAAACAATTTTGGCAATGTCCAGGTGTAATTTGGTGGAATGGGTAGAATAATTAAATTTTATGTTGCTCTTTAATATGTTGTGTTATGTTATGTGTTTATGATGTAATGTTTAATCCCGTGTTTAATTCTGGTCAATGAGGCGCGGTCTGATGTAATGTTTTTGTTTTATGTATTGTGTATTTTTTATGTTGTTTATGTATGTTAATGTTTATTTTGGTTTGTTTATGTATGACTATTTTAGGACCTCAAGTTAGGGACAAAATTCCTGGCAAACTCCGATTCGTGAATATTTCAACTTAAGTCGGTAATCTCCCCAACCACCAGATCCCAAACCCCCTTATTCCAGTCCACGTGGATGATAATAAACCAAAAGGGAAAGCTGCATAATTCAATGCCCATCTTTACACTTTAGTCTGACATACAAGTGGTGGACAACTCAATGGGGCGTGTTACGAAAACACAATGTGACGAGTGATAATTGTAGATGTCAGAGACTACTATTACACGTCTAATCAGTAATATTGTACAACAGTTTTTATGATGCCTACTCTTTCAAAGGTCATTTTCTATTTAACCATTACCCAGATTACAAAAATATATCACGCTACAGAAGATGACATGCAAAATAATGCCCGATCAATGATACGTACTCATGCAACAAAGTTGCCAATATTTATAATTTATTCCTTTGAAGAATTTCAAAATTACATTTAAACCCATCTGAGACTTTTAGTATAAATTTGTGATAAACGCCTCACAAATCAATTATCTGCGAAGGTGTAATGCTCTGTAAACTGAACCAAAAGATAAAGTTTTCAATCCCAAATTATAAAAGTTTCATATCTTATTTCCACGACATTAATCAATCACGATGCCTCGTTTTTCGATGCATGAAGATACCGCTCTAGTGATTAGTTATTGTAAAGGTTGCGGATATGGATCATGATACGAGAAAATCCTCGGCGGGTATTGTGTTTTGGATTCGAGTGAGGAATACTTTTTGATTCAAATTGGGAATGGAAGCGTTAGGTATTCCGTCATACGTATCAACACCGTGTTAGCATCTTGAAAAGGATTTGTGGTCGTTTTAGGCGAGTATCGCGTTCTTGCAAATGGTAATCGTGCTCGGGCGATGGCAATGTATGAAGCGGCGAAGGGAAGCCTTTCGGGCATTTCGTGGCCAATTATTTTTGGCCATCGCATATAAAATTGAATGTTGTTTCGTGAGATGTTTATGAGTGGTTAATATTGTTCGTTTGAAATCGTTGGGTTTTATGATGTAATGTGTTTTCTTACTTATTGCAATGACGTAACGAGACAACTTTTTAAATAACGACTTTCATGTTTAACATCGTATTACATTAGAACAACGTAATTAATAACCTAACTCACTTTCGTAGGAATCACGGTTACACTTAGCACGTGTAATAAGCCTTTAAACCCTTAGGTGACCCTAATGGACGAGTTTAGTCTCGTGAGGGTTCTAACGGACTAACCCACAAAGTAGTTACAAACATAGATTCCAGTTTTAGACTTCACTCGATGAAGTCGATGAATTTCTCGGTGATCCATACTCACGGGATTTTGGATACCATGAAATTATAGCATTCATCGAATGTGAATGCCTCACCTTTTCCTCTAAATACCCGCTTTAACCAATTCGTGCTACAAAAACACGGTGAAAATATACTCGGCAAATTTAGAACCAATCAATTGACAATGGACGAGAATAAATTAAACAACACTTACAAATTGTCGGGATGACATTCTAATACGGCCGTGTTTGGTGAGTCGTTGTTGAATAGCTATAAAATCTCAAATGGCTTTTTGTATAATCTGGTACCTATCATGAATCTGTTGAAGACTTCTTCTGTTTGGATTCCCATATTCTCGTATATATTGGTTGTATATTTCTGCCCAAAAGGTTTCGGGCTCCGGCTTTACCGGCGAGCGGTCTGCTACTCGAGATTCTTTGTACCATGTTTTTGTGATTTGCAAATCTTCAAACGAATCAAACGATCCCATTGTTGTGTGCATACAATGAGTTAATTTAGGGGTAGAAAGCCGTGAGAAGATTTCCCAGGTCTATGTTGTTTGGAGGAAGATAATCCGATTTCCAATTACTCGGTGGGTGAGACGTACCTTTGGGTAAACCTGGATATTTATAGGATCCAAATTAATAATATGCGTGGTAATTGTTAAAACACATCCAATTCACTCGTAATAAATGAAAAACTGTTTGCACGCACTTAGAGCGCTTTTCACCGACAAGCCTTCTCACTTTAAAACACACTTTTGATGTTCACATACGCCCTTTACTGTTTAAAACACCTTTTGGAGGACAAGGAAAGACCTATCTCGGGCAAGAAGAGATGGTACAATGACCATTGTTGGGGTTAAATCAACTTGTACATATGTTGTCATAGTATAGGGTTGGAAACAGAAGAAGACTGCGAATCATGATTTGATCACTCAAAATAATGCATCAACACATATGACAATTCATGGTGGAAATGAATCCAGCGATATTAATAAAGACAGTACTCAAATTATTAACCACCCACGAATCTTTATCCAAAAGTCGTTTACTGTTACCAAGGGACACTTACTGTTTATATAGCGACCCTTACTATTTATAGATAACCCCTACATTGCATCGACCCAAATTCGTGTCTTCCCAAAGCATCAACTATCTGACTGAAAAACAGTTTGTGTGGTGAAACCAAACCAAGGGGGACCCATGATGATATTTATTAAGAAAAATATCATTATGAATAAATTGATAAACAAATACCATTAGTAATAAATTGATGCTGATACATTGATGGGATGGTTACTTGGTAGGCCTTGAGATGTGTATATATTATGGCCTACGGTGACAAACCGCAAGTGCACGGCGTCTATCGGAGACGCGGCAAGTACGGGTCGAACCACGAGACTTGTGGTGCTTAAGTGTGATCTAAAGGCTGCTTAACTGAATTCTAAGTGAGTGACAAAGTAACAACGGGGTTTTGTGCCGATACGGCTGATGTTGAAATGTGATCCTAAGCTAAGGCAAACAGTGAGAGTAAAGGGTGCTAAGGTCTGCAAATCCACCTCTGAATTCCTATTATGTGCTCAACTAGTTTGAGTTCTTGTTCTTATACCAGACAAGTGAAGCTTGTCACTTCTATCACTTATCTAAGAGTTTCTCCATATAAAGCTTCAATTATCAGTTGAATTACTGACCTAGAGTACTGGTTGTCTAATGAAGCACAACCAGTATTAATAATAGAAACAAAGGCTGAAACACACTCAACTCAGTTATAAACCTAACTACAATGCATACTTGGCATGCATTGTGAGAGAAAAGGGTTGAGGTGTTAAAATTGAAGCTATTTAATAAATTTAAGCTCTCAAGAACATTCAAGCAAAGTGAATTCACAACAGTAAATTAGGGTTTCATTGAGACCCTAACAACTAAATTAAAACATAATAAAATAACAAAGAACACAAAATTAAACCTAATTGAAGCACTGGCTAGTCCAGGCATGCCCCAAAATCATCTTCTCCCTCTTCTATTTATACATGCACACATACCCCAAAACCCTAGTTCTTAAAAATTGAAATTAAAATCAAAATACTCTCACCCATACTGATTCGCCTCTCCCTTGTCCAAATCGCCTCGAGCTCCATGTCTGGGGTTGTTGTGTTGAAACCCTAATTCTCACTGTCTTAACCCTAGCTTCTAGGATGAGAGAAGCTAATGGCTGAGAAAGGTAGAACTAGGGTGTGGGAAGGAATCGAGATGTAGGCGTTTGTCGGAGTGAGGATGGAGTTGGTGGTATAGGTGGCTCCAGTGGTGGTATGGGTGAAGAAGGTGGAGGAGCGAGCTCCGCTCCCGTGATGGAGATTGAGGAGAGGTGAAGAAAGAGAAGATGGAGAGAGGAAATGAATTGGGTCGATTAGGGTATAGGGTGTTGGGTCGCTTCGTTGTGAGGCAGGGACAGCAAGAGTTGATGAGAAGGCCTCAGCGAGTGTAGGATGTAGCAGTTCACGATCCGAGCAGGTGAGGAAGGCTCGAGTAAACTGGTGTTGAGGGAGCATCAATCGTTGATGTGCTAGGCGGAGAGCGGACAGTTGGATGTAGGCGAGGGAGATCTTAATGGCTCGAGTGAGAGGGGGCTCGGATCCGGGTCATGGCTAGCTCTAGCCCATGTCTTCTTTGTTGGGTTGCAAGCGGTGCGCGAGGCTTGGCTATCTTGCTCCATAGATGCTCGACTCAATTCTATGCTCCTTTGGCTCCTCGATTCTCCGAGCTTTATTTATTACCTAAAAACACAAAATTAATTAATACAAATATTTATTCTTGAAAACAAGGAAAATACGAGAATCTGGGATAATATCGATTTATGAGCACAAAAGATGAGTAAAATGCCAATAAAAAGGTGTATAAATATGCACTATTTGGCACTCATCAGTTACAGATCGCTAAAAAATTTTTCAAAAGTAAACTTAGCTAACTTTTACCAAAGACATCTACCATTTAAACCGTTATGTGGCCATAACGGACGAGTTTTGTCTCGTGAGGGTTTACAAAGAGGTTTGCCCACAAAACCATTAAATTAATATCATGGTGTTGATGCGGTTTTGTTAATCTTCGTCCCCTTGTTGCGGAGGATTCGGTGGCGGTTGTATCGTGTTTAGTTTGGGGATGTTAGCCTTCATGATTAAGTAGCATTGGTAAAACATGAAATATTTGTTCGTATCACGAGCGTATTTCAATTTGCATATCGCTCCTTTAGACAAATGGTTCATAACGCATTTAGTGTTCATGTTAAAGATTAAAAAAAAAGTGGTATTAGTAAAAAGATAAACTACTTACCAGGCCTCCGAAGCTGTCCATAGAGGAGATTGGTTATGTGTCATATAAATTTCTTTTCGGTATCGGGACGTAAACCCTCGCCCCCTTTTTAATTACTCCAAGCCCTAGCCTTTATAAAGAAACTTGCTGTTCTTTGATGAATATTTGGGAATAGTTTGTGTAATTTTCAAAAGTTTGTTCCAAACCGTATTAGCGGAACCCGGTGATGGTCCACCTCGGGAAGGGTAACAACACTTGCCCACGCATTAGTGATAGCAACATCCTCTTCGACGTTATACCTAGCCATAATACTATTGTTGTATGTTTTGGATAAAAAAGACTAGATGAAACAATGTTACAGGAGAAGATGTAACTAGATGGATTTGAATACCTTATGTTTTGCACCTTCATCCTGATGGCCGAAAAAGTTTTTTTATAGAGGACCTTGTAACAGTCCTTTCATGTAGCGATGAAATAGACACCCAACTGTCAGACACTTTGGTTATTTGCCCTTAATTCATGGTAAAATAATAGGAATATTAAATATGAGGGTACTTCTGTGTCATACACACAGCTTTCAAAATTTTCGTCTTTTACTTGATTAGTCTCTCTACTAGGTTTTGTCGGTGGCATGTAATTTCCCATCATCCAAGGTGTGTTTCAAACAGTATAGGGTGTTTATGAACATTAATTTACGAGTTTAGAAATTTTTGTGTCGGCACCGCAATATGGAAAACCCTAAAAATGGATTGGTTTCCTTTACCCTACTGGATCCTAATCTGCAATGACTGAGTTTGATTTCACCAAAGATCGGGCAATAAGGAAGTTTATATAGGTTCATGACCTAATTGCAAGAAAGATGAAACACACAATAAGCAATACCATGGTTAACATCATAAACATTTGTTAACCAAACTAAAACAAACGATAAAACGCGTTTACCCAACGGGACATCTTCAACTTTAGCTTCGTTTAACTATTGCGATTACGAGATCTATTATGGTACAAGCCTATATAACCTCGTCGGATTGTACTCGTTCATGGCGTCCTTCATAAGTAAGTAGCATTCGTAATATCTGAAAGGACGTCCGTTTCTTTCAAGGAAATATGCTTTGGTCATTGTTTCTGCATGAAGCATTCAAATTATCATATGTTATATTATGTTTGTTAAAATTGGGTATTTTATGATGGCGCTTACAATATCCATATCCTCGTAAGGACCGCCGGTGGAACGCATATCATTAGTCTACCTTGCGGGGCAACATACAATTTTACGTCTCTTTTTATACTCCCAATCCGAGTATCTTAATGCTTGGCTCGATCTACGTATTGGATCTCCAAAACTTTCGACAAACTTGGTATGTACACGATGCCAAATGCTCCGGGTGGGTCTATCAACACCTTCATCCTGGCATATGTCAACAATCCATCTTTGAACAATCTGAACGTCCTCCTCAACAGTGAATTCAGCAACCATATAGAAAGAATAGAATAAAATAGTAGAGGGAAAATTCTAATGATGTGTTAAAGATTGTGTATTCCATCTTGGTTCAACATCATCCATTTATAGGGAAATGTCACACTTTGTAGGAGTCTGCGATACAATTTTTGCTAGGGCTTGCAATGTCATTCAATGATGGTGTTGAACAAAAGGTGGTACATGTATGCCCACAAAATTAGTGTGGTAGACCTTTTTTTGCCTTAAATGTTAAGAACCGATTGTCCATATGAAATTAAATTTTTATTTATACGATGTAGACCACACTTTATAACTACCAAGAATGTATTTGACCCCAAATACAAATCCCCCCTGAAGTTACCAAACAAACCAAAAATTACGAAACCTTTTAAATATATGTCATTGTCGTGTGACACGCGATTACACTTAGCCCGTGTAACAAGCCTTTCAACCACTAGGCGGCCCTAATGGACGAGTTTTTGTCTCGTGAGGGTTTTCATAAAGGTTTACCCACAAAGCCTTGAGACAATGTGTCGTTGTCTTAATCATGCATGGCATCCCGAGGAGGAGGAATCGGCTGGTTTGTACATAGATCTCGGGATCATACTCAGTAGGAAATTGTGATTTCATCACTTCAAATACGCATGTAGAGACGCCATCTCGGGATAATTGTCCTTGTTCTTCGTAAGCCATTTTACCCTCCTCATCTTGGATATAAATTTATAAGATGTGTTAGTACACAGGATTCATTAAAAGGATTTAAATTTAAAATAAATTTACATTTTACTCATACATCGTGCATTGTTCCATCCATTAGGTACGTTCATCAAATAACGCTTAGAACACAAACAACATATCTTGTAACTTCCCTAACCAACAACCTAACCCCTGTTCGCAACACATGATCGTTCCTTGTTAGTCCCATTATCCCATGAGGTTAGGTATCCGACTCTAACTTTGGGACCGAGAATTCAACGCTTTCTTGGTTGTGGCCACTGGATCTAATCTAACAGAACACCATGCACCAATTAGAGCGACGTCCTCGTTGCATGAAAAACTAGCCATTCTTTTAAAATCATTGAAGACTTGATAATTGGAAGACGATATATAGAGGGATGAGATAAAGAAGAAGGTTTGTTAGCGTTTTATTTAAGATGAGTGATACTATATTTATAGAGTTCACAATAAATGGCGATTTGGGAATCGGGGTAATGTAGGGGACGCCTAGGTGGTCACTTAGGGGATGCCAATATTCAAGAAAATAAAGTGATAATAATTATGACAGGTCACCATCACTCGTAAATGAAAATTGAAAATATATGTATATCCACCACAATACCAATTCACCACCAAATTTGGTTGGAAACCACACCAATTTATTATCAAATCTAAAAGGATGTCATTATCGTGTGACACGCGATTACACTTAGCCCGTGTAACAAGCCTTTAAACCACTAGGCGGCCCTTTGGACGAGTTTAGTCTCGTGAGGGTTTTTATGTTTGGTTTAACCCACAAAACCCTTTAGACGTTTTTGTCATGTCTTAAGCTTCTTCCCATATTGATTTCCTTGTAACGGAGGAGGAACGAACTCGGGATCAAAGATCTCGCCAAATGTATCCTTGAGTATTTGAAAAACTGTTCCGTGCGTCCATAATCTTCCCTCCGCCTCATATACCCAGTTTGTCCCAGTGATCTTGCCGAAATTCATTTATGGTGTTAGTCTACGGATAATATGTCATACAATAACGTAAATGATACAATTTTAATAAAACTTACAGCCGTTCTTTAGGTCATAACCCCCATCAGCCATTCCCCGTATACTCACTCTCACAAACCGACGTATCTCTTAATATGTTTTTTCAACATTGAGACTGACACCTTTGGATTGACTTTGTTGATCTTGCATTGTCGTTGTGGATCACCGATCTATATTCTCCAAGGATTCGCTCCCAAAAACTCCTAGTATCCATGTCTCTTCCAATAGTAGGACTGAATGGGAAACGCGACAATAAACGCGACATCCTCTTCGTTTGAATATCCGGCCATAGTTTTTTTTGGAAAAAACAGAAATACTTGGTATGAAAGTAAGAGTAGTTGAGGGTGTTTCTGATTGACATCACACATACCCTCATTATATAATTTCTAAAAAGTGGTTAGTGACTATCATTTATCCTACGTACTAGGGGAAATTAAACCCTTCATTGATGGAAGGGCCAAACACTGGTCCAAAAAAACCCCATCGTTTCTCAATGGAGGATTACTGTTTTACATGACATATCCAAAAAAAAAAAAGACAAATCCAGAAACTTTAAATAATGCATGGAAAAATACAATTATAATATGTCCTTCTCACATGACACATGAACATATATTAACCAACCTAAAAGGTGAGTCACTATTACCACACGCATTGTTTGATTAAAAAGCACGAGTCCGGGACCAAACAAAAGGAGGAAAATAATAAAACATTAAAAATTGATGTCATTGTCGTGTGACACGCGATTACACTTAGCCTGTGTAACAAGCCTTTAAACCACTAGGCGGCCCCCTTTGGACGAGTTTAGTCTCGTGAGGGTTTTGTTCTTCGCTTTACCCACAAACCGCGAATTTATGAGGTCGTCATGCTTCTGACGGGCTAAAACTTGGGGGGGTTCATATAGGAAAGTGATGGCTCATCTTTGAGGTAGCAATTGAAATACATGAATCTCTTTCCCTTCCTTTGTAGGTACAAGTCGCGCGCATCGGTCTCTGTAGTTCATTAGAATATATAGTTATGATAAGTGTTATTTAAGGAAACAAATATATTCAAACACATGTTTGCAATAACAAAGGGAAACCTACAATCTTATCTGCGGAACACCCATCGAGAACATTGAGATACAGTGGAATCTGGATGGGAACAAAAAAATTAACCTCGTTCTTTATTGTGAAGAGACGGGATTTTAAGGATTTCAAGTACGAAGGTTGTGATTTCCAATTATATCGGTAAACTCATGCGCAATGACATCCAAAACTCGTTTGATTTCTCGTCGGTTAATACCTCGGGATCATTAGAAACATTGGTAAGCCATAGTAAGAGCTTCATCTTCCTGTGGTGTGTATTTGGTGGCCATTTCTTGGTTGATACTAGTATAAAGGTTGAACCACAAGGATAATTTATAGTTTTTAGGGGCCATTTTTTACACTAGTTCAAAGGGGTGTATTTATAAGGCTAAATTGACGGATCAAAATCGTGTGAAAACCCATATTAATGTATTCATTTTATGACATATTCCCCATCGTGTCCACGACGCACGTAGCTACATATAATAATGTAGTAAAGGACGAAATTAAGTGACCTTTACTTTTATGAGAGAGTATTAGCGATGTTTACAAATGACCCCCAGGAGGGAATAAAATCAAAAAGTTATATTCAAAGGCCATCCTTGTTCAAAAACGTCCCTTTAGAGGGTAACTAGAATTTTAAAAATCACGCGATTAATAAATTGTTCCTAGGACATCATACACATTAAATAAATAACCTAACTCACTTTCGTAGGAATCACGGTTACACTTACCCCGTGTAACAAGCCTTTAAACCCTTAGGTGACCCTAACGGACGAGTTTAGTCTCGTGAGGGCTTACATAGAGGTACACCCACAAAACCTTTTATTATACTAACACACTTTGGAAAAGTTAAGAAAATAAAACATTATACTACGGGGATCTTGGATATTATATGCGAGGACCGAATAAACAAATCCTCAACTAAATGTCTAAAAGGATGTGGTTGTTCGACTTCATACATTGAAATTTTCGTTGCATGAATACCGTTTGCAAGAATAAGGTCTATAACGAATACAACAACCGCTTAATGGTGGTTATGCGTTGTTGGATACTCTTACTTGAATACACCTTGTCAACGTTGCTCATTTGGATACTAAAATCGTCAAGAATCGAGACCAAAAATATCTTCCCATTTCGTGGTTTTCTAGAATTTGATTCAAATCATATACCCTACAATAACTTCTTACTAGTGCGTTATCTTCTTCCATTGAAAATCTTCCCATCCTCCCCTGTTTATTAAGGTAGGATAAAAATTTGTAAATAATAATGTTTTGTTTTCGCTTTGAGATTTGCATATGGTTGTCTGATATATATAGTAATTGTTTATTTGATATGTCGGTAACTGGGACCAATTTTGAATTTGTTATCATTACATGATAATAAACTCGATTCGTTGAAAAAAAGGATAAAGAGGATTCCCACAATTAATAAAAATATCGGGAACATGTCGGAAGCCTAAGGGACGCCTAGTGAGGTACTTTGGAAGCTTGTAATTATCACCATACGCAAGTTGGTTTGTCCAACACAAGTGGATGTTAAAATATCACCATACGCAAGTGGCAATGTGGTTTACCTCACTTTTGTTGGTTTATATAAACCAACACTAGTTTACATAATATCCTTCAAACTTGCTTCGGACAACCAATAGGCAACTAAATTAGTATCCATTTTTCCAAACATACTAATCATCCACAAATGGCCGGACGCCACCCATGGGAAAGGTTTTGATGAAGACGAGCTTGCAGCGGTGTTAGATAGTTACTCGGATGCCCCACAACACAGTTTCATGGAGTACTCGACAAACACACCGAGATGTGGCTGCCATATCAAACCCATATCATAACCCTGATAAATCGGTTGTCGTTGATCTCACCCCATGTCCAAGTAGTGAAAAAATCAGACCGTTTAATCCGAACTCTCGTGGTGCATCCAAAGAGTAGAAAAATCATTCCGGACAAATGGGAGAGCTTCAAAAGGATAGTAACGGGCAGGTCAGGCGGTGATGTATCTACACAAGTCCTCCAACAAATAGTTAGGGATGGCGGGAAGGTGTTAACGATCTTGATTTCGGACTAAACCTTGGTTCTTTGCACAATATTACTCTGAGGGGAGAATCGCATTTGGGATCTATTAAACCAATAAACCAAAGAATCGAAAGGTTGGTTGTCTTGGTGAGGAGGTACGATAATATTTTGGTGACTTAACTTTGAAAGTGAAGGTGAGTTGTCCATTTAGGTAATTTTATTTAATTTCGTGATTAATTGTTGGATTCGATTACTCATTGTGGGGTTTCTATTAATATTGCGGGATCCAAGTGGTAAAATGCCAGCCAAACGTCCATCGCGGGGTTGTGGAACATCCGGACTATGGGAAGCATATTAGGGTGGAGCGGTATTAGTTTTGAAGAAAGTGGTAATCTTTTCTCCAACGAAGAAAAACCATTGGATTAACATAACCCTACCCAATATAGAAGAGGTATGTTCCAAAAAATACCGATGATCAGTGTTATTTCATGGACCTTTATGAAATAAAATTATTAACTTCGTTTATATACTACATGAGTCATACCTTGGGAATCCACGATCGGTGAGATGCGTCGTCGACAAGTATGAGATATCGTTGATAGAAACCAACTCCGTTTTAATTTCATGTTTGGTGTTACGATTGTACTACGTTGTTTAAGTATCTGAATAAAATATACTTATTTAAGCATTATTTTAATTGGTTGTACTAGAAATTTGTATTAATGCCATATTACCCAAATTAAACATACAATCACTTTAAATTCTGTTGGTCCATAACGAAACCAAGCGGGAAGTATAAAATTATGTGTCTTGGTGACTACTGATATCATACTCAAATTATAGAGTCTAAATTGGTTCATCTCTTCATAAAACCGTTGAAGCCACCCACCATAATTAAAATACCACCCACCCACGTAAACCATCGGATTCTTTCAACCGCGGATCTAACAGTCGATTAAGGCACGCAAATGTAAATAGCGTGCACGCAGTTTCAAAATCCGTCACGCTGACTTGAAATTGCGTTCCATTTCTTAGACGTTGGATCACCAACGGACCCGATTGATCCCGATACGCTAGCGTCCGTTAATTAGGCCCAACGTTCGGATTATGCGGGGACTACAAATTCATGTTTGTTGCACCCAAACCAAACACACCAAATACATTTTCCATCAACAACCATATCTCCATCTCTCGCCTCACGCATCCTTCAACATTTTCACTCATGTCAAAATTCACTAGAATGGAAGATGTAGCGGTAATAGGTGCTTGGTGTGCGATAACTAGTGACCCGATTACAGGTAGGGAACAAGAGTCTAGAGAGTTCTGGTCTCGTATTGTTGAGGAATACAACACACGATGGCGGGAGAGACAACCGAGATGTCTCAAGTCGCTCCAAACGAGAGTAGCCACATTGAAAAAGGAAGTCAAAAGATATGTTGGTCATGTTAGAGAGGTTTTCAGGGCTAACCCAAGCGGAAACGACCCGCAATCCATGGTGAGCTTCGTAAAATTAATTTATGCAGTGTTTATTATATATAAAAGGACTATATCCCTAATCCATAGTTGGTCAAATTTAATTGCAAGACGGGGATGGAGAGGTACTCTACGAGGAAGATCCGAAAGATCCAAACGCTGGAGACATCAAAAGGTTTTGAAATTTTGAAGATGCACTTTCCCGGGGAATATGATCCGTCCATCTTAGTTCCTCAAACTTGCAACCAAGCCTCCCAGCCAGAGCCAACCTGGCGGGTCGTGGAGACCAATGATGAAACGTTTAACGATTCTCAAACCACAAACGGTGAATCCTCGGACCAAGGACGAAGAAATGCATTTTATCGGGATCAAGGTCCCCGTGCACCAGGTAGGGAACAATCTAAACGAGCTAGAGCGGAAGAGAGAAGAGTCACTCAAGGAGTGAACCGGACATTGAAGATATTTCAACATAGGGATGGTCAAAGGTTTGAATGGGACCAAAGAGGCTGAGGATAGGATGAATTTTCTAAGAAACAGACGATGGCGGTCTGTCTATTAGAAATTTGGCATGAAAGCACCAAAGTTGTTAGCTAGGAACAAACAAACGTGAGACTGACATGGATATAATGAGAATTGATCTGCGTCAAATAACCGACGAGAGTGAAAGGGAGTATTTCGTGAATCTCAAAAATGAGATTATGATTCGCTTGGGGTCCATGCCTGTTACACCTAAGTTGGAGCAGAGTTGGTTGCATTTAACTATTGTCCGGAACTTTAGTAATTACCTTATCGTGTCGCATTATGTAGTTTGGTTTTCCTTACATCCTTCTTGTTTTTTATTCCCCCCTAGGTTGTCGTTGTGGTATTTAATTTGCAATGTCGCGGTTTCTTTATATGTTGTACCTCTTAATGTTATTTAGACTTTTCGATTCGAATGAGACCACCTTAAACTTAGTTGAAACATTACATATTATTATTAGGAATACATCTAAAGTATGTAATCATTCCACATTGTATGCGGGCATAACGTCCTTTAGTAGCTCGTATAGATGATCATACATGAAAGGCTTAGCTAATTACGCACGGAAATCGACCTAGGGCTCTTGTTTTACTGTGAAAAAGGTAGTTAAAAAAAAATTAATTATGCGTTCGTATTTATAATAATAGAGGTAACACTCGGTATATATTGAAGGATATGCTTACTAACCCGAGCTTCATACGATAGCGTAGGATGGCTTATGTTTACATGCAGCAGACATGCAACAAAAGCATCAACATCCGCGGTTATCAGACCAAATCTTTTTACCGAGGCTTTAGTGCGGTTGTTGTCGTTTACGGTAAGATCTTCAAAGTTTTTGAAAAACACGGTTCGAGAAAACTTTTGGATTTTCTAAAACCGTGGTGTTCCATGATTTGTTCGCAATCCATGCTCCCACTACTCCTAAATCTTCATCAGGTGAAGTGCATTGTGGTGGAATGATATTGAAAGGCAACCTTATCGACGGTTTATAGTGGTAGTCTGATGGAAAAGGTAATCTTTTGAACAGCAAAGGACGTTTATAAGTGCAACAGAAATGGGTCATTTGTAAATAGTAAACATGCTCTTTCCAAAAAGTTTAGGTCGTTTGCTATTTAAGTGTATGTCGGTGACTAGCGGTACATAGGCTCAATCATCACAGTTGGATTTGGCGAATGAGGGCCGCATTTATCGGAAAAATACCGAAGTAATCTAAAATGAATATTAGTAAGACAAATAAGAAAGTGAATTTTGTTACGAAAAATTATATCTTAAAATATCATAATTATTAATTAAAATTATAAAAACATAACAAGTCTTAAGAAACAAGGCAGTAGTAGTCTTATAAAAGGCAACAATGGTGGCATCCTCACTTACTAAAGTAAGTGCCTGATTCCTCCTACTCTCCG
Organism: Papaver armeniacum; assembly: GCA_023531295.1. Lineage (NCBI taxonomy): Eukaryota > Viridiplantae > Streptophyta > Magnoliopsida > Ranunculales > Papaveraceae > Papaver > Papaver armeniacum. The sequence goes on from JAJJWW010017535.1 coordinate 22,070, forward strand.
TTCTCATAAAAGTTATCATCACCCAATGGGTAACCATCAGCGTTTTCATCCACATCGGTAGTACCCGCATCGGAAGTGAGGATGCCATCATCCTCCCCCACCGGGGCCCAATTCACCGCTTTCGCAATCCTAGGAGGTGACGCGCAAATGTGCTCCCGTGATATCTATTGCAAGAATCTCCGGCGGGGCATGGCTCGGATAATACGCGCTGGCTTCGGTCACGTTACCTTGTGCAGAGGTGTATATTCTCGTTCATCCAAAGTTGCCCATTCCGTATCACGGTACTCATCTTCCACACACATGTTATGCATAATTAAACACGCTCTCATAATAGTGTGTATGTCACGATGAGACCAGTGAAACAAGATTCCTTTATTATACCCCATTTCGACTTTAGACCACCAAAAGCACGCTCCACATCCTTCCTCTTTGCGTGGTGGTATTCATTAAATTTCTTACGGATGGGCGGCATAACATCACGTTTCTTATAGCTATGGACCACCCTGCATTTTCCGTAGATGCCGGGCCCACCAGATAGTATCCATGTTTGTACTCGTTGCCCATGATACGGAAATTCCAAGGGGGGGGCTAACGCGTCATTGTCTCTGTCAAATAATCCCGACTGCGCCAACACATTCAATTCGTTGTTAGACCTGGGCCGCAAAAAAAAAAAACAGGCGTAACCATCTATCGACGATGCCACCGCCAGAGAACAGGTTTGGTTTCTTATGGTGTCCCACGTGCCGCCCGCTTCTTCGGGAGGGACATGACCTCCACTCCCAATGGGTGCAATCGAGGCTTCCTAGCATTCCGGGAAAACCACGTAGTGCGTTTTGAGCCAATAACCTCTTAGTATCTTCGGTTGTTGGCGGCCTCATGTAACTGGTCGTTAAATTCCCCAAGTAGTGCATCCATAAACTTCTTAGCATACATGTATATTGTTGAAGCAGCCATCGCGGTGTAATCGTCTAAGCTATCCGCGCCACCCTTTTGCATGTGTTTCATGACGGCAAGAATTTTCATATGAGGAGTGTGACCCGGATGTTACACGCATCTCTTATTTGCAAAAAAATCAGGATCTCTAGCGCAAATTGATGTGATTTTAACAAGTTGTAGTAAAGTGGTAATAAAGGTTGTCGTTCTCTCGAACTTGTGAAGGATTTTTAGACTTTTTAAATTAAGACAAAAATGTAAAAACACACTAAAAATTATAGCAAACACCGTGAGTTGATATCAATATTAAAAGAACACTGAGGCTACGATTCCACTATTTTCCAAGTTCAAAGTGATTTAATCCAATATTTATATTCATGCAATTTTCTTGTTTAATTTGATTCTAAACTATTGCAACAAGTAGATTCTCAAAATAACAAGTGTAAATCCGAAGCATAGAACATCAAAAACCTAAGTCCAAGCATGCTCTATCAAAACAAATCACAATTGCTTAACAAGAATCATTCAAACAATTTTCAATCGAGGCAAATAATCATAAAAATAATTGCAAATAAATAAATAAAATAAAATATACCACTTTTTGTTGGAAAAATAGCTTCCTCTATCGCCTCAAAGAATGGGGTTTAGCTCCTCATATTAACCACTTGCTCAAAATATATGTTTGTTGCTCAAAAGTTGATTAAAGAGAAGAGAAGGTATAAAACAAGCGTGTTTGTAACAGTTATAATTGTTCGTAAACATATATAAAGAACCCTAACACAGAATCATGAGAATCAAAGTAATTGTTACGAAATTGTGACAAAAGTTATTGAGTTTGAAAGAAAAGGCCACTTGATTCTCGCGATCGTTATTAAGTGCCGTTACTATGTTCTTCTTCAACCTCACGCCCGTATCTCTCGCAACTTGGATTTTTGTGCTCTGCTATGTTCTAAACTTCCTCTAAAGTGTTCGTCACCTCTCTATGACTTATATCAACTCCTTATATAGCCATCGACCCCCACAAACCCGAGTTAATCTCTTCTATTCTTCTAGAAAATTCCGAGAATAATTCTCTCCGTTTTGCTTCTCACGCGTCTCCCGAGTTATCCAAACTTTCCAAACTCCTCTCGTGGACTCAAATAAGACCAGGTACATGTATATCCAATGCCTGATTCTAAAAAATCTCCAACAGAGCCCGAGTTTCTATCTCCCCCTGCTTCGATGAAATCACGTGATACATCCCTTGTTTTGCTAATCTTTGAGATTACCAATCTCGTTTGACCAAACAGAGGTAATACCAATCCAAAATAGCGATTAAATCTCCCTATATCAATTGCAAACTTCGATCCAAAAATAACTCGGTGGTCGCTATTCTTCGCCAAAACAAGTTCGAACGAAGAAGAAATATGGACGCCCCCTATCCCGTAAAGGAGGTGCGAAGCAGAACGCCTCGTATCCCGTGGTTGCCCTTAGTAATTTGGGTACCCCTCATCCGTAGCGAGAGTCCGAATAGCAAGTGTCTTCCGGCGCAACTTTCGAGCCGATTTTTCCAAAAATGTTTACACCCAAAAATACCTACACACGCATAAAACACCATAATAAGTACAAAAATGAGCACTATCAATATATAGAATCGAGACAAATTAGACACAAAAATGTGTCTATCAAAGGCCATGACCTCCACTCCCAATGACCTCCACTCCCAATGTGCAAATTAGACAAATTAGCCCCGTTTCTTCAAAAGAGGACATGACCTCCACTCCCAATGGGTGCAATCGAGGCTTCCTAGCATTCCAGGAAAACCACGAGCACGTTTTGAGCCAATAACATCTTAGTATCTTCGTTGTTGGCAGCCCTCATGTAACGGTCGTTAAATTCCCAAAGTAGTGCATCCATAAACTTCTTAGCATACATGTATATTGTTGAAGCAACCATCGCGGTGTAATCGTTTCTAAGCTATCCGCCGCCACCCCTTTTGCTGTGTGTTTCATGACGGCAAGAATTTTCATATGAGGAGTGTGACCTGGATGTTACACGCATCTCTTCGCCGCAAAAAATCGGGATCTCTAGCGCAAATTTGAGGCAATATTCTAAGAAAAACTTCTCGGGGCAAACCATGACGTCCCTTAAAACGCTCGAGGTCCAAACCTGCAACCGGTTAAAGTAGTCCCGCATCATCCTCGCATCTGCCTCCACACGACATCGGTTAACGGTTCTTCTAGTCTAGACGTGTATGCCTGTTCGGGTCAGTGCAAGTCATGCGCCTGTAAAATTTGCCGATACATGATGACGAAATCTCCATGGCTATCATCGTGGTAATTTTGCCGGTATGTCGCCTCTCCGGCGTATATATCTAACGATAGCCAACTCCATTTTTCAGCCTAAATATCAATTTAAATCATCATCGCAACGGATTTAAAACGGGGTATTGTTTTGTAAGCGGAATTAAAAAATAACAAATAACGCACTTAAACATGGGATATGAACAACATAAAAAAGGGATAAGACGCAGGACCAACATACATGAGGAAAACTTAATATATCATACAAGAACTAAATAGCAAACATGTACTACGCCCTAGATAATCAACAAAATTTTAAACCTGGGATCGGATTCACCCAAAAACGACTATCCGGCACAACATCCATATCGGCCCATCATCACCTCTAGGACCACTACCCCCGCACACTACCTCGGCCAACTACCACCCAAGCTAAGCCCTAAAAAATCACTTGAGGTGGGTAAGTCACTAATCACCTGGGAGGCATGCTCCAATAACGGTTATGCTCTAGAGGGGGTTACTATCATGAGGTGAGGGAAATAATAAGCATTCGATGGGGAAGGGTCTCCACTGACGCTATGCACAGTGTTGGGTTTCCAGAAGGATACTCCGCCACAATATGTGGTGGGAAATGTCTGTTCTTCCCGACTTGAATGAATTGGCCTTCGCATGTTCCGAACCACGATGGGTTGTGGGGGTGTTATACACCGTCGACGACGACTCTCATCATATGCCACCTGCCTACTCAATCACCAAGATGCCTCCCCCGCAAACCTCGCGTAACTCTTCCTAAAAAAACAAAATAAAGTTTTTTTAAACAATTATGTTTAACAATGAAGAAACTCCAAAATGAAAATGAAAATGAGATATAAAATGACTAACCTCCGAGACGTTGACGTCTAAAAATTGTATGGGTTCTCTCCTTCCATGGGGACCGAACTAGCTCCTCAAACGAATCTTGTAGAAGGGCAAGTCCCATTGTAGGTCCGGGAGTTGCCTCATGGACCGCCCCGGTTGGTCGTATGTGTATGTCTGCAGGATGACATGCTAGTGGGTGGGCCTTGGGGCATCAAACTACGGGTATACCGCCGTAACCAACTCCGATATCATCATGTGTGTCTATGTGAGTTGTTTTTGTCCTAAGGGCCCCCACGCTATGAGTTTTCCAAAATTTGGAATACACTTCATCAGCGACAGGAAGGAAGTGATCACTAACCTCAACCTCCATACCATCTACTACATCCTCCAATCTAGTGGGTTGCATGGGATAACTATCGCACCAAACACCCGCCTCATACACCTCTCGGACAGATAAAACTGAAGCTCTTGTACCATCCTTGTCCTTAAAGACATATCTCCTCTTAGACATCTCAAGTGCGGTTTGGAATGCATCAGTGTGTCAGTGTTCACTATCCCCAAACCAGGGGTCCCAGATAACGCGCATCACCCATCCTAATATGTATCCGAGCGCGTGCATCCGAGGGAGAGTGTTTGTGAAGATCTTTTTGTCCCTTACTCCTAAGGTTCAACACATTAAATAGACTAATAGCCGGGTGTGGATCCAAGGTTCATCATCTCTCAAAGTTTTCCTTCAAACAAAGTTGACAATTACGGAAATAAAAATAATACCGTAATCTCTAAGATCATCGACATGCCACCCATATCCTTTCTGTTTGCACGAACTCCAGTCATCCAGGTGTTTGTACAGAACGCCCAAAGTTGGAGTACCCCAATCATAACACCCAACAACATCCAAATTATCCAACACTATACACCATCGTTTATCTACTCTAACACTACGGTACCGTAAAAAAAAAGAACCAATACACCAGAGCAAGAATATTCTAGTCAGTTCGTCGGCAATGCCGCAGTTGTCAACATCGTCCCTACTTAAAATATAATTAGCCAAGTGAGAAACTCGCATCGTGCATGCCTTGGAATCATAATCTCCAGTTCTCACATCTTGTAGTCTTCTCTGTGCCATAACATCTAACACACCCCGGAAATACCGAGCATCCATAGCTTCTACTTCTTGGGCCGTCATTGTTTCCTTTGGTAATTCTGGGATTGGCTTACCTCCTCCAATTGGAATACCAACCGATATAAATCTAGAGGAGTCAAACCTATTTCAAACTCTTTGAAGTGAAAAGTTCTAGTCTTCTTCCACCACCTCTCACATATAGCTTCGGTTAATCCCTTAACCCCATACCTAAAATTAAATTGGAATATAGACTCTAAACCACAGCATTGAAGAATTAATAATGCACGGGGGTTGTTTCTAACCACTATCTGGTAAAATTTATTTAAGTTCTTCCAAGTGCTCCTAAATGTTCCGTCTCGCTTATCTACTAAGTTTTCGGCCTTATGTTGTAACTCGCCGCCACCGTGAGATAGTTGGGATAACTTCTCATACCTAGACCAATCGATATCATCCATTATCTAAAAGTGAAAACGCCAAGGGAAGCACAATCAACATGTGAATAACATAAATCAAACGCATATGTTAATCTATGCACAATCAACATATGAATTCACACGTTGACATTCACATCACATGGAGGGATGCACATTGCTCAAATATAAATCTTAGTCAAAGTGATAATAACAACATCAATTCCACCCCTTGAATCTTCTAAACATCAACTCAAAAGAATACATGACTTAATCCTAAAACACATTGCAAAATGCTATAAACCACAAAATCAATTTCAAAAAAAAAAATAATATTTACAACAAAATCATATTAACTACATCATATTAACAACATCATATTAACAACAAGTGTTCCAAACAAAACCATATTAACAACATCAATTTCACCCATATAATCAATTTCACCCAAAATCATATTAACAAAAACCATAATCATCTCAACCTCAACAAAAAACACTACACGAGTTAATGCTCAAACTCTATGGCCTAGCCTCAAAACAAAATTGTTAACATGCTTATCAAATTATAAATTTCAAATACATTCTACCAACCATAAACACAATTAAAACAATCAATCAATTTATGAATCAATCATGGATTTATCTTTCACCTAAATTAACCCCAAATAACATAAACCCTAATTCCACATTTTAATTTTTTGAAATTAAATCAACAATTATCCTACTATTCAATCAACATATTCAACATGATTTATTAATTAGCTTCTAAATCACACCATTAAAACTTAAATCAAAAACAAAAAATCAAATGAATCAATCAAAAAATAAAATAAAATAACCTACCTTATGTGGAAGTGCTTATCAAATCGCTCAAAAACACCAGCAATAGTTTCCCCTCCTCTTCTACAACAAACCCTTGCTAGAGCACAGCCACTTAAACACAAAATCGCCTTTAAAAAGTGGGGGAAATCAAGTTACAAGGCTTTTTTTTGAAGAACAAAAGAGAAAAGATAGAGAATGATGCAGGGAAGGGGCGTAGTTCGATGTTTTTGTGTTTACAGGAAACGCAGTTTCTAACTGCGTATTGACCAGTCAACAAGGTCAATACGCAGTTAGAAACTGCGTTTTTGATTTACCCAATGGTTTATGGGTAAAAATCGTTTCTGCCGATTTCGGTAAATTCGGTAGGTGAGTGAGAAACTGGTTCAAACCCTAAACAAATGTGCTACACGTGAGCACTTTATAGATTCGAGATCAACTCAGACAAGTCCGGCCTAAACCAAGAAATGGCCGTTCCAGATTTGCTTCGGTCACAAAGTGGAGGAGAAGGGTTGATTTGGGGAGGGAAGCAAAGAAAGGTGTTGAGACCAGAATAATTATGAGAGAGTAGTGTCTCGACTTGTACTTGTAAAGTGAAAGCTTCGGAAGCTTGCAAGAGATGAAAGCTTTTGGAGAGCTTGCAAAGTTTCCTTTTCCTCGAGAGTGTAGTATTTTTCTCTTGATCGAGACTTGTTGTCCGGGTGGAAATAGGTAAGACCTATTTATACAAGTCGAGATTGAAAACGTGACCCGGTCTCATGAAGGAAGAGAGTAAAGGGTGAAATAATGGGAGGAGGTGGTAAATCGATGGTGTTAATGGGTGAAAACGTTTTCACCGTTATTTTCATTTATTTGACCGCTTTATTCCTTTTCACGCTTTTCTTAATGTGAGCGTAGTGTACGCTGCAAGTGTGACCGCCAAACCAAGACCCCGGAAAGCATCCCCAGTTTGTGTTGATGCCTCAGAGTGTTGGTTGCATCTGAGTGCAAGTGGGAAATGCTAGGGGTGCATGTGGCATGTGCCAATGGCATGTGCGGAATGCCTTTGTTGCGAGTTTCACCTCGAGCGCAAGTGGCAATGCCAGAGATGCTAGTGGCGTGTGTGGCATGTGCCAATGGCGTGTGTGGAATGCCTTGGTAGTAGGTTGCACGGTTTGCAAGTTAGGCTACCAGCGTGTGTGTTTGGCATGTGCCAATGGCACGTGCGGAATGCCTTGTGGTAGGTTGCACGGTTGCAAGTTAGGCTACCCAGCGTGTGTTTTGGCATGTGCCAATGGCATGTGCGGAATGCCTTGGTGGTAGGTTGCACGGTTTGCAAGCTAGGCTACCAGTGTGCGTTTGGCATGTGCCGATGCGCATGTATACGTCCAAGTTGGCCTAGGTTGCGGCGGTGTTAGGCTACCAGCGTGTATTAGGGCCACGGCTAGGTAATGAAAGCTACCAGCGACGCATGTTGGCATGTGCCAATGGCATGCGTGGCCAATTTGGGTCGCGCCTTGGTAGAAAAAGCTACCGGCGGCGTGTTGGCATGTGCCAATGGCATGCGTGGTACACTTGGGTCACGCCTTGGAAAAGTCTGCCCGGCGAGCATGTTGGCATGTGCCAATGGCATGCGTGGCCAATTTGGATCGCGCCTGGTAGAAAAAAGCTACCAAGCGAACGTGTCGGCATGTGCCAATGGCATGCGTGGCCAATTTGGGTCGCGCCAGAGAAAAGCTACCGGCGAGCATGTTGCATGCGCTTGCATGGCATGCGTGGCCACTTGATCGCGCCTTGGTAGAAAAAGCTACCGGTGAGCGTGTTGGCATGTGCCAATGGCATGCGTGGCCAATTTGGGTCGCCCAGTAGAAAAAAGCTACAAGCGGCGTGTTGGCATGTGCCCAATGGCATGCTTTCAGCCATTAGGGTCATGAGTTTTGGTAAGAAAAGCACACAACAGCGTGTTGGCATGTGCGATGGCACGCTCGCCATTAGGGCCGCGGTTTGAGTAAGCCTGGCTACCAATGAAGGCGTGTTAGCATGTGCCAATGGCACGCTCGGCCATTAGAGCAGCGGTTTTTTGGTAAGAAAAAGCTACTGGACGTGTCGGCATGTGCCATGGTATGCGTGGCCATTAGGGCCACGTCTCTGCCATTAGGGCCACGCACAGTAAGAAAAGCTACAGCGCGTGTTGGCATGCTCAGCCATTAGGGCCACGTCCAGTAAGAAAAAAGATACCAACGGCGTGTTGGAATGTGCCAATTGCATGCGTGGACAATTTGGCCTAGGTTGCACGGTTTGCAAGCCTAGGTGCGGGCGCTACTTTGGCATGGCGCGGCTAGTGCCAAGGTAAGGGTGTTTGGGCAGCGTGGCGTGACCGGCATAGCTAGGGCCAAGGCAAAGCGTGTTTGGTATGGCGCGGCTAGCTTGGGCAAGAGTGGCTGGCATGATTTTCCATTGGCACGGAGGTGTGGCTAGCATGGTTGGCATGCTTTGGCGCGTTTGGTGTGGCTGGCATGATTTGCCATTGGCACTGAGGTGCGCTTAGCTTGGTCTAGGTGTGGTCGGCATGATTTGCCATTGGCACGCGAGGGTGTGGCTAGCATGGTTGGCATGCTTTGGCGCGTTGGTGTGACTAGCATAGCTAGGGCCCAGATCGAGTGCGTTTGGTATGGAGCGGCTAGCTTGGGATAGGTGTGGGTGGGCATGGTTTTCCATTGGCACAGAGGTGCGGCTAGCATGGTTGGCATGCTTTGGGCGTCGTTGGTGTGGCCGGCATGATTTGCCATTGGCACAGAGGTGCGGCTAGCCACAGTGGTAGGTGTCGGGCATGATTTGCCATTGGCACGGAGGAATTAGGTTTGTTCGTTGTAACCCTAATTTGAAAAAATATCCCCTATTAATTACTAACTACATGCATTAAATGTTCTAATAAATGTGTCACCTAGGTGACATTAGGTTATTCGGGGTTTTACGATTTTACCCTTGTTTAAAAACCACCATCAACATTAAGTCCCCCGCTTAGCTCTTTAACAGGAGCTTTGTTGCGAGGTAAGCATAAGATGGTGGCAAAACTATCACAAATCGTAAAGAGAATTGAGGAGGCTTGTCTGACCTTTTTATAAATAGGATTTGGAACTTTGCCTCTCTGGCAGTTTTTGCAAAAATCGGGAGGTTGGCACAATTGGGAAGTCATCGTCATTTGAGAGACGGGGAAAGTCAAAGATTGAGAAGTTGACGCGTGAGTTGGGAATCGAGCGTGCTAGTCGGGCAGGACCGGCGCAAGGTGGGGAAGCCGGCGTGCGTATAGCCGGGCGTGACTTGGGCTGGTCGTTGGGAAATTGGGCGCAATTGGTGGGACCGGTGCAACTTGGGCGACGTTGGGAAGTTGGACGAATTGTGGTGGGACCAGTGCAACTTGGGCGACGTTGGGAAGTTGACGCGAGTTGGGAAACTGAGCGTGCTAGATGGTGGGACCGTCCGCAAGGTGGGGAAGCTCAGCGTGCTAGCTGGCGTGACTAGGGCGGTTGTTGGGAAGTTTGGGGAGATCGCGCGAGCTTGATGGGACCGGTGAAAACAAGGATGGAGTAAGTGTTTCTAGAGACAAAGAAAGTTTCCTTATTTTGACTTCCTTCACGCGCGGCTTCAATCGGGGCATCATCCCAACGTAATTGCATCATCTCCCCGTTTGAGAAAGGGTTCTTCTTGTTGAGTTTCTCTCCTTGTCATGCTCGGACACAGACGAATCATCTTCTAACCAAATGACGTATTCTCTAGGTGAAGGCGCGAGGTCCGACTCTTGCAGAGCATCCCAACAAAGGTTATTCGGGTTAAGAAAATCATACCAGTATGTTTTTTCTTCTTCTTGGTAGACCGACGTACGCTTCACCGCTTGTTTGATGAATGGAAAATTTCCTCTCGCGTAGAGATATCCCGTTGGAGCATGCTAAGCATCGTTATCGACGAGGATGACCTAGTCCCCTCCCCTCCATTCAAATCCAAACTCGTTGAATGCTTGCAGACTTGGAGAACGTTGATTTAAGGCTCTCTTGTTATGAATAACCCTATGCGAGATTGTCATTCGGGACTCGTATGAGGTGTCTCTCCTCCAATTATCTAATGTTTGCGGTTTTCTCGGTGCGGAAAGAATTCTTGGTCCTTTATACGAGGATATGGAAGACATATGACCCATATTGCTACCTGAGCGTAGTGAAGTGTTGTTCGTCCGCCTTGGTTTCCGTAGTGAACTTGTCTCTTTTGCCAATGATTGCCGAGATGGAGAATATGTCCATCCGTCTTTCATGGAGTCAGCCATTCAAAGGTGGGAGAACATGGTGTCCACCCGTGAATCCTTGGAGTTTAATATCATCTCGGTTGGGTAACTTTCGAGCCTTGACGGTTACCATTTTGAAGTCGGAGGCCGTGTCACGTTCTGTCAAACCGACATCCCTCAAGAGAACAGAGGTTAGGAGTCCCCGCCCATCTATCGATCGTGCTTTCTAGAGAGGTTTGGGTTTGTGAACGGCTTCTCGGGCCGGGAAGCGCCCGCTTTCCCGATGCGGTCTTTGTTGAGGGTGCAAATATGTCTTGACGCTACGCCTGGAGAAACATAAAATCTCACATAACCAAGTTTCATCATAGACTCCATTTACGACTTTGTGGGCGAAGTTCCCATTGTATGGGTCCTGACCCGGAGTAAGGGTCTCCCTGTGAACTCGGGAGAGTTGTTGATTTCCCCTTGCTTTGGTTTTGAGAAGTCTTTCCGATCTTCATGTGTGACGAAATTGGATTGCATATCCCCTTCTGCGGGCGTTCAAGAGCAACGTGAGCCTCTTTATCTATAAACGCACGTCCCATTGAAGTATCTTTTGTCTTTTCATCAAATCAACAAAAAGTAGGTCGGCTTTTCCGGATCTTCCGCAAGATCTTGCCACGATGGTGGAGTAGCGTCTCCGGTGACGGTTGAAGCTGCCATGCTTGAAGAACCGTTGGGGTGGCGGAGCGGCCTGCAGTTCCGTGATCGTAAGTGTATCGTGCAGAGATGACAAAGTTTTGATCAAAGTCTTTGGAGCCATGGCGCTGTGGCGGCAAGGATGGTCTTTGGAAGGGCGAAGATGTTAGCGCTGGAAGGATGCAAACTGTTAGCACAGAGTGTGGTATCACGGGCCGGCATGCGCGTGCGGCATGTGTGCCTGGCATGTGCGTCGTGGCGTGTCTGTAAGCGTGCCCGGCAAGCGCTTACGGCATCCGGCATGTGCGTCCGGTAAGCGATCAGGTAAGGCGCATTCAGGAAGCCGCGCACTGTACAGCGCTGGATCGTCTTGGAATGGGCGCCCCGACTTGGTGTGGACGCTGGTTGGGCATGGACGCTCGGTTTGATTTATGGTGTAGACCATTGGCTTGGCACGGTCTTCGGCTTGGTGTGGCTCGGACTTGTTCCTGCGGCCTGATTGCCCCTTCCCATACGTAGCTCAAACAGAAATCTCGTATCATTGTTATGACGTCACGGTGTTAGCGGTAGCGCTTGTAGTGATAAAGTGGGCAAGCATATTCGGTATGTACTCCAAAGATTTCTCTTTAACTGCTTTTATTCTTTGTCTTTGGTGCAAACCATATATAGCCATAGGTATGCCTTTCATAAACTTGTGGAAATACTTCATCATAAATAATTCTTCAAATGTCACTTGTAGTAACGCCTGCTAATAGTGACAGTAATTATTACAGTGCAAAGTAGGTACGTACGGGTAGGTGACTTTTTTTTTGAAAGGCAAACAAAGCGCCTAGTTTATGGTTTTTTGTCTTCCTGGATTTCTTGGGTTGATAGATAAATGTTACCTTGACGGTTTGGGTTATTCTTTTTGGAATGAATTGTTTAGGAGTTGATTGTTTTAGTTATGATTGAAAGTGACGCAAACGTCCCAGGAAAACCATGGAACCGTGTGTTGGTAGATGACATTGGATGAAACATAACATGGCTTCGGTTTTATCGGAGAACTTGAAAAAAAGCAAACCACGTATTTTTGTCTAGATAAGACTTACTTGGTTTCTTAGGGTCTTCCGATGAGAATAAAATTTCCGGGTGCAAGACCAAGTTTTTTTTTTTGAGAAACATGGTCATGGGAAGTCCCCAGTCTTCCGAATCGTGGCCGAGTTGTCGGATAATCGTGCCGTTAATCCCGGGCGGATCGCTTTTGCTTCTAGCTCCGTGAGAAGTCCCTTGTCATGTCATGACCGATAATCGAGCCGTCGAGTAATCGAGGTCGAAGCGGATCGCCTTCTCTACCATCTTGACGTCGGGTCGAAGAATGAGATCGATGGTTGAAAATCGACATTTAATCTTAGAAAGATCGAACCTCATTTGTGGTCGCCAATTGTTTATGGGTAAAATCGTTTTCGCCGATTTCGGTAAAAATTGAGTGAGTGAGAAACTGGTTCAAAACCTATTTTTCTGAGAGTGTAGTATTTTTCTCTTGATCGAGACTTGTTGTCTGGTGGAAATAGGTAAGACTTATTTATACAAGTCGAGATTGAAACGCACCACTGGTCTCATGAAGGAAGAGAGTAAAGGGTGAAATAATGGGAGGAGGTGGTAACCGCATGGTGTTAATGGGTGAAAACGTTTTCACCATTATTTCCTCATTTATTTGACCGCTTTGTTCATTTTTACGCTTTCTTAATGTGAGCATAGTGTACGCGTAAGTCGGGGTGACCACCAAAACCAAGACCTGGAAAACATCCCCTGATTGTGTTGATGTCTCGAGTGTTGGTTGCATCTTGAGTGCAAGTGGTCTGCTAGGGGCGCATGTGGCATGTGCCAATGGCATGTGCGGAATGCCTTGTTGCGTAGTTGCACCTCGAGCGCAAGTGGCAATGCCAGAAGTGTGGCGTGTGCCAATGGCGTGTGTGGAATGCCTTGGTGGTAGGTTGCACGGTTTGCAAGTTAGGCGTGTGTGTTTGGCATGTGCTTAATGCCTTGGTGGTAGGTTGCACCTGGTTTGCAAGCTAGGGCTGGAATGTGCGCTTGGCATGTGGTAGGTTGGCCTAGGTTGCACGGCTGCAAGTTAAAGCTACCAAAGATTTATTAGGCCAGGCTAGTAATGAAAGCTACCAAATGACGCATGTTGGCATGTGCCAATGGCATACGCACACTGGGTCGCGCCGTAGAAAAGGCCAATGAGCGTGTTGGCATGTGCCAATGGCACAATTTGGGTCACACCTTGGTATAAAAGCTACCAATGAGCGTGTTGGCATGTGCCAATGGCATACGTGGCCAATTTGGGTCGCGCCTTGGTAGAAAAAGCTACCAAATGAGCGTGTTGGCATGTGCCAATGGCATGCGTGGCCAATTTGGGTCGCGCCTTGGTAGAAAAAAGCTACCGGCGAGCTTGTTGGGATGTGCCAATGGCATGCGTGGTAATTTGGGTCGCGCCTTGGCAGAAAATCTACCCGGCAGCGTGTTGGCATGTGCCAATGGCATGGCCAATTTGGGCGTGCCTTGGTAGAAAAAGCTACCAACGAGTGTGTTGGCATGTGCCGATGGCATGCTCGGCCATTAGGGCATAGGTTTTGGTAAAAAAGCTACCGGCGAGCGTGTTGGCATGTGCCAATGGCACGCCGCCATTAGGCCATGGGTTTGGAAAGAAAAGCTACTGTGAGCGTGTTAGCATGCTAATGGCACGCTCGGCCATTAGTGGCCGCGGTTTGGTAAGAAAAGCTACCGGCGAGCGTGTCGGCATGTGTCAATGGCATGCGTGGCCATTAGGGCCACGTCAGAGCCCATTAGGGCCACGTCCTGGTAAGAAAAGCTACCAGGCGAGCGTGTTGGCATGTGTCACCGCATGCTCGGCCATTAGGGCCACGTCCTGGTAAGAAAAGCTACCCGGCGAGCGTGTTGGCATGTGCCAATGGCATGCTCGGCCATTAGGGACACGTCTTGCAAGAAAGCTACCGGGGAGCGTGTTGGCATGTGCCAATGTCATGCGTGGCCAATTTGGCCTAGGTTGCACGGTTTGTAAGCCCAAAGCGGGCACTACTTTGGCATGGCGCGCTAGGGCCAAGGTAAGGGTGTTTGGCTTAGCGTGGCGTGACCAAAGATAGCTAGGGCCAAGGCAAAGTGTGTTTGGCATGACGCGGCTAGCTTGGGCTAGGTGTGGCTGGCATGATTTTCCATTGGAACGGAGGTGCGACTAGCATGGTTGGCATGCTTTGGCGCGTTTGGTGTGTCTGGCATGATTTTTCATTGGCACAGAGGTGCGGTTATTTTGGGCTAGGTGTGGCTGGCATGATTTGCCATTGGCACGGAGGTGCGGCTAGCATGTTTGGCATGCTTTGGCGCGTTTGGTGTAGCACAAATGATAGCTAGGGCCAAGAGTGCGTTTGGTATGGCGCGGCTAGCTTGGGCTAGGTGTGGGCGGCATGGTTTGCCATTGGCACGGAGGTGCGTCTAGCATGGTTGGCATGCTTTGGCACGTTTGGGTGTGGCGGCATGATTTGCCATTGGCACGAGAGGTGCGGTTAGCATGCTTTGCGTTTGGTGTGGTCGGGCATGATTTGCCATTGCACGAGGTGCGGCTAGCTTGGGCTAGGTGTGGTCGGGCATGATTTGCCATTGTACTGACGGGGAATTAGGGTTTTGTTCGTTGTAACCCTAATTTGAAAAAAACCCCCTATTAATTCATGACTACATTCATTAAATGTTCTAATGAATGTGTCACCTATGTGACATTAGGTTATTCGGGGTTTTACGATTTTACCCTTTGTTTAAAAACCACCATCAACACCAATGAAACGCAGTTTCTAACTGCGTGCGACGCAGTTCAAACGGCGTATCATCTACGAATCTTGATCCCCATTCGCCTAGGCGAAAGCCGGTTGGGTGGACGTGGGATCCAAGCACGCTGAATCTTGGACCCGACCGGGGCTAGCCTAATAGTTATACTTTACGTGTTTGTTTAAAGATACTTATTTGAAGTCAAAGTAAAACAAGTATCTAAAGACCTAAAGGTCTCAATAAATAAAGTTCCACGTAGGTTGAATGGTGAGGAAACCCTCACTTCCTATTGATCGAAACAAGTTTTTTTTTTTTGTTTTGTAAAACGAGCATTCTGGTGATACTTGGCAACTTTTGATTGGTTTAAAAGTTACAAATTCAAAAGGAAAACTTATAGCGCGTTTGGATACACATCCAGAAGGCAAGAAGTCAGTTTAAGTGTATAATTTCAGAATGACTTCCAGAAACAGAAAAGTCGAATTTTTGTGTAGCAAAAAATCTGGACTTCTGACTTCTCCTTGGAGAAGCAGAGTCAGAAGCATAATTGTATCCAAATGAGCTATTAGATTACCGTGTTTGGAATTTTATGGAAGTCCAAATTCAATTCGGAAGTCGAGGTCTACCATATTAGGACTCTTTTTTCCAAATTAATACATAAAGAAAAATAAATTAAATAAATAAAAACCACATATTTCACACCAAATAAAAAATACACCGCCATGGGGCAGGGCAAAGCCCGCGCACACTAAATGAAAAAGAAAAAAATAGCTGCGAAGGACGGGCACAAATCTAGTTACATCTTATTGGCAGCTACTGGAACGTGTGACAAGGTCCAAGAGTACCTTCGATGGCGGGGTTCAGACGATAGAGAAAAAAGAAGAGCCGTCGTGAAGCGTTAATTTAGCCGAAACGGGAGGAGCAAGGGGACCGATTAGATTGCAGTGACGCGTAATTGATTATTGGATTAATTTTTCTTCTGTTGTAATTTATTTATGGGTTTTAAAGAATCCATAACCATAATTTGCTAGATTTTATAAGGTTTTTAATTAAGACGGAAATCATAGACCATGATTAAATTGAAGATATTTGGTATTGTGTTTTTATAGATTAAAGATATTTGGTATTGTGTTTTTATAGATTAAAGATATATTTTGTTGAGGTTTGTCTATCGGTTTTACGTATAATATATTTTTTTGCTTCACCAACTTTCTGTAAACCAAAAATCATATTTTAATTTGTTTAATCATCTTCATTTTCATTATTTGTTTCTTGTTTGATAATCACGATTGGGACAATTGTTTGATGAATTATGCTTATGGATACAAGTAATATATTCGAAGCTATACATTTGATAGGTGTCACCATTGGAAACTTGGAAAATATATAATTAATTAAGATTTATGATTTCAATTTTTTCTTTAAGAGATAAAATGGTGGAATCCGCATACCCTGGTTACTGACTCTCTCTTCTCTCATTGAATTTATTTTATTAGTTTAGTTTATTTCTCCATTTTTGTTCTTTTAATAGATATGAAATTCATATCCTATTGGTTATTAGTCGATTAGCAATATTAGTTATGGAATTTTGCACCGCTCCCTATCGGTCGACCCGTATTTGCCACTTCTAACTAATTATAAGGGTATAAGCAACTCTTTCTTTGTTATGGTATGATTACTTGTTTGTTTACTTCTCGAATTTGTACCATTTTATTTTTTATGTTATTTTGTCTGTATATTTTTGTATATAGAGCACCACCACCGTGTAATTGCCTTGCGAACATATCAAGTAAGTTCGCGAAGGGCTCTTGCTCAAGGATCAAAGGCACGTCTGGGATAAAGGTCAAAACTTCTAATTTATTTTCTATTGGCTAACCTACTTCGGCAGAGAGTCCTGCGTTGAACTGGGTGCTTAATGATATATCTCTATGAGATGTGTGGTTGCGGAACTAATAAGATTTTGAAATTCCTGAAACCGAAACTCACTTGAGTTCGAGAACCATGTTGGAAAATTGGGAAGAACCAGCGAGCGAGAAATGATTAATAATAAGAAAATAAATTATACGGTCTTTGTCCAAGAGCGAAAGGTTAGATGGCTGCCGAAGAGAGTGAATCACATTAATCCTTTTCCGATTGGAAGATGACCCATGGAAATATTCAGTGCATTGATCCGATTCCTTGAAAAAAATTGTCTCTGGATAATTGATGGTAATAATCATTTCTGATTTCATACTACATTCCTAATTCTTCTTGTAAATCCTTAAGAATATTTAGTTGAATTTGGATTATTCCTGATTTATGTAAATTCTCGATTTTATTATTGGAAACATACCTTAATGTTGACTTAATAGCTACTTTAAGATCCTTACATAGCCATCAACCATCAGTTCCAAGTCAGTGTCTCTACACTCTCAATATTGAACATTGTTGTTTAAAAATTCTTGTTTGGTGATGTACCATTCCAACAATATTTTGAAAGCTTTAACGTTGTTGTATGTCAAAGCATAATGACGAGCCGTCTCATATTTTTTTTTGTGACACCATTCCAGCGCATTCCAAACAAGTTCAAAGCATGATGTTAATACCACTTACTAGCCATATCCGCGCAGCACGGTGAAAAGGAGTATCTCCATTCATGTCTTCCAGAAGACAAACGCTACTCGAAAATGAATCAGAAAGCAATACGATAGAACTTCTATATAAGAATAACAACGGGCCACAAAAAAATATTCTTATATAATAGGTTACTATAGAGTCTCACTTGATAAAAATAAACAGTTAATTTCAACACACTTGTGTAAGAAACATATATAAATAAAAATATGATAAACAAATATTTGTTTATAAATGTTCAAAGTATTCATAAGATTTCTAATCTTTTATTATTTATGTAAAAACTAGGTTTATTAGTTTGTCCCAATTCATACAATTGGGTAATAATTGAAAAACTTTTATATTCCCTTTCCCCTTTCGTGACTGCATAATCAAGGGGAGTCCTGGAGTCTCAATCTAAACAAAAACACGGTCCTATAATGAATATTAGCTCCTTTACAATCTCGACAGATCCATATTCTGAAGCCAGGTGAATTATGTTTGATTGAGTTGTATAAGGCTTTGTCTCAAATTCAGGGCATCTTCTTATGATTTCTTTTCTTATAGATTGACGGCTATCAGGATCTATTACTTATATCCAGAGCAGTTTAACCCAAGGAAACTCACCTAGGTCAAGACTGAAATTCATTTTGCAGCGAGAATGTAAAGAAATTCAGAGATTTTGTTCAGTCCTGTTATTAAGTTGAATCGATATTTATTAAAAATTTGTTGAATATTATGATTCCAAAGATGGATAACACAATTTATGAAGATGTGATTTAAAACATGAAAATCAGCAGACAAATTTGACAGAACTTTTATGAATTTAATCGCCGGAAAGAAACACTAAGCTAAAATCTCACCAACCTTAGACTTCCTGGAGGTCGTCGTTAATGGATGAAGGAGATAATGAAACAATATTGTGGCAATATGACTTCAATGAATCATCTTTTCTCAATAAAGAAGAATCAAGATTACCACATACTTTCTTAAATGAAATTTATAGCTTGTTTGGATTCCATAAGCAGAATAAGCTTTCTGACTTCTAAAGTCAAAAAGTAAAAGTTAATGTGGGTAAAAGTATTCAGAACGACTTCTAAAAGCAAGAAAAAACAACTTTTTGTGAACAAAATATTTTTTCTTTTGTTTCTGATATCAAAACGCGTTACTAGAAGTTATTTTTGAGAAGTTGGAAAGTTAATTTGGCAACTGACTAACTTTTAATTAAGTTGAAAACCAAACACTTAAGTTTGAAAAATTAAAAGCGAAAAATATCAATATTATTGTTATTGTTATATTTATTAGGTTTGAGAACAAGTTTGGTATGAACTTTTATTTAATTGTGAATAAAATATATATATATATATATATATATTGATAATAAAAGATATATTTATCCATAGACATTAAATATAATGTTTACGAAATCTTGACAAGTAAAGTTGCAAAAACTTATACAAAATTTTCACGTTAGGCAGACAATATGTAAGGACATGCTCTTATGGTACCAATCTCGATAAGGACTCATTTCGCCACGTTTTTTTTTTTTTTTTTAGATTCACTAGCAGATAAATTGGCATAAGTTGAAATTATGATTCACTACAGCATATGCTTGTTGCACGGTAAAACTATACTTGAATAGTTGGTAGATTTTGTACGTAGCCTCAAATTTCTGTAGGATTGGAACATCTACAACAAAGGAAAGCACATCAACCACCCAAAGATAATTTCGGGATTTTCATAATGAGAAATATAAAATAAAATAAATAAATAAATACAATCCTAAAGTTAGTAATTATTGTCTACGAGTTCTATTACCATTTATAATTCGAGTTCCAAAATTGCGTTCATCTCTCTTTTCAATTGTTATTATTAGTATAGTTTGCAATAACAGAGCTTGCACTTCCTAGGAAATATAACTCATAAAAGTCTCCTAAGCATGGCCTATAGAATTATAATGACAAGAGAATTATTGAAACTATGTTTTATTGATTTTACATGTATTATTTACCAATCAAATGATTGATCTAATCATGGTTTACGAACACTAGAAGAAAAAAAATTGCAACATTTATGAACCTGCTCCTTTGTATCTTACAAAGCGGGCAAGGCAACGACAATTTTTTTTCATAAAATTAATAGATAATTATAGGATTCGATATTTCAATTCGCACTAGTTTATATGCCCAAAGTATATTCTTAAAACCATTTATATTATAAGAACGTGTGATGTGAACCTAGGATAAAGGAAGATCGCAACCAAAATTATCCTTAACCACCTCTCCAATATTCCAGTGGTTTTTGTATAATGGATTTAGTAGGCATATGACAGGTGATCTTTCATGGTTTATAAAAACTGAAGAATACAAAGGAGGATCTGTTATTTTTGGAGATGGAAGTAGTTGTATTATCAGCAAGAAAGGATCTATAACTATCAGGTACACCTGAAATTTATGTCAAAGGAATGAAAGTCAATCTTCTTTCAGTAAGTCAAATTTGTGATAAAGGTCGCAAGGTTATTTTTAATATGATAAACTGTAATATTGAAGATCAGTCTGTAAAGATAATATTTTGGATCAGGTTGATTGAAAAACAGTTGCATTGTCACATGCCATACTAACTTTGCAGATTATTTTATAACCTAAACGCCATTATAACTCTACAGATTATGTGAAGGTTGCTAACCCAAACGAAGATGGCTTTTGGTGACAGCTGCACCCTCATTATCGATATTGTCAATAGTTGTTTCATCTAAAACTTTTGTTGTTATCTGTTTGTTTATCCTGGTTTGTAGGCCATATAAAATCTAAAATTTGCTACGGACCAGAAAAATAAAATCAATTTAATATTTACTCATTTTTCTTTGCTTGGCATAATGAAAAACTTACTTGTGGTTATAAATTATCGAAGTCGAAATTTTTTGTAGATCAAGTTCTTAATCCTTCCTGGTAATTACTATATCCACCGTAATCTTCTTCTAGATATACAAAGAATGAAGTGAAACAAATTATTAGCTTCGTTGAAGGGTCAAAATAAACAGGAAAACATTAGTCAAAACCTGCAAATGGAAGTCATAAGAGATAAACAATTGTCAAAGCTAATCGTTCTTTTCTGACATTACAGAAGTCATTGTTAGTTTTCCAGTTCCAAGGTGAAGAGATACTCTAAATACATAGGGAAGATCGAAAACGGCTAATGACCAAGGTGACGTGATGTAGTTTTTACAGCAGTAAAAAAAGTATTCGATTCTCGAATTTGTGAAGATATGGTTTTAAGACTAATAAAAGAAAATACTTTGGAAAACTAATTTTGTGGACCAAAGAGAGATAAGTCTAGGATTTCGGATTCCACTACTTCTAACGGTTGTAAATTCAATAATTAATTTCTCTAATTTACTCTCAAAATTACACAGGGTAATTTTGAACCCAATCTCATGCCTTGGAAAATTTATCACTGATGAAATAATAATTCGACTCAAGTGGATATTCTTAGACCTAATTTTCCTTCGCTTATAAAATATCAGTAGCTTAAAAACTACCCAAAACAATTATTACGAATCATATAAAGAAGCGAAAATTTTTAGATAATTAAAAGTTTAATTAGAGAGTAATAATTAAAGAAAATTAAATACAAAAAATTACGGTGATTCGCAATCGAAGTTCAGTGTAGCTGCTGATTCTGAATAAGGCATGATTGACCCATCAAGTTTTTTTCCGACAAACATGTGATTTAAATGGAATTAGTTTTTTTCTTCTCTTGCTTCTGCTAGCTTGATTATTTTTCCTATTTAGTTGGTTTTCTTTTTAAGTTTTGGTTTTGACTAATCTTCATTTATTTATTTATTTTTGTTTTGTAAATGGACGAGACTGATTCCATAACCATTGATTGATTATTATTGTTATTTGAATTTTGAGCCTTAATCTTTTGTCGCTTTCCTTTTTACTATTTACGTACATGAAAATGACGATCACTCCTGCCTCTACTGGAACACGAGCTATTTCCAAATTATGTCCATGTTTATTCAACTTTATTTGTGTCATAATAGTTTGGTTCATTCATCTCACTTCATTATTATAGTTACTTGATATGGTAGAGCTAACGAGATTCTTAATTAAACTAGATGGGGACATTTTAGTCCATAGTTCGAATATTAATTTTACAAAAGACAAAAGTTTTGGTGTAATACCCAGAAAAAAGTTTTTGAGGGTGTTATTGGACCCATTTTGTGTTGAAAAAGAGTAGTTAAGGTGGAGCAGAAGACCACTATGTTGATTCTCCTCTGTTTACTTTTCACTCAACAAAATCTTTGTCTACTACTTATCTCCAACTATTAAAACACAATAATCTTACTCCAAATCCCTAAATTATCAATAGATTAACAAAATGGCATGGCATGGCAGACCATTGCTAAAAACATTATTTATGCAAAAGGATCCGCTTCAAAAAGAAAATTCAATCAGCACTTAAAACTTTTCGGTTCTTTGCTAATAAGTGAAAAATAAGAGCGCGCGGGTGGGGATGAAAAGGAATTGGGGATATTGATTACTTCTCCCAAACCCATGGTAAGTATGTGATTTTAAAATAAAATACTAAAATACTCTTTATTAATTAAAAACATTATGAAAAGACCAATACTCCTTTCTACTAAAACATTAAAATCAAAAACCAAAACATATATCCCCATTTCTCTTCAAAGACATGCACAAATTCTATGGTTAGGTTCCGAAAAAAATGAGACGTTTTTCATCGCTTCTTCGTTTAGCATAATCGATTCAAAAAATTTCTTTTCGTCAATAACCAACCCAATCATAAACAATGCCTCCACGAAAGAAACCAAATGCCCAATCGAATCAACATCATCGATTGCTCAACAAAAATAGTGAAAGATAGACAGATTGGTTTCAAGAGCAAGAAACACTAAGTATAAGCAACGTTTATCTCGACGATCAACTACACAAATATATGGCTTCGTGAGAAGGTAAGTCATTTAAAACTACTTTGTAGGTGTTTAAATCATCTATGTACGGGTTCAGCAGAATCGGGCGAAACGAATCAAACAAGGAGTTTTAGATAACGCAGATTGAAATTGTGATGATTACAAGGTCGTTTTGAGTTCGCATTCAATCTATGATGAATACAAGGTCGTTTAACCTTAATAACCGTAGGATCAATTTTCACTACCGCATTCAATCTAGGATAATGATAAGGCTGCTTCTTTGTAGTGTCTTCCACGTTGTTTGCTAATAATTTGTGCTATAAGATTGGACTTGTGTTAGTTATAGTTTATGAATTTGCCACCAGAACCATTGTTTTTGGATTCATTCAATGCCTATTGTGAGTACCGCATTCGCTTCTAATATTTCGAGCATGCCAGTAGTACTCTTAAAACATACAGGAGAGTTTATGAATTTGATCATCAGATCGCACATAGAATTTTGGTTTAATTACATGCCGGTTATGGGTACCGTCATTGTTTTTTAATAATTAGAGAATGCCGGTAGTGGACTTAAAATATTACACTAAACATTTGAATACTATTATCACTACTTCACATATATTTGTTTCATTTTAAAGATTTACTGGATCATTTGTTAGATTAAAGATAATTTATGTAGAAAATTACTAACAAATTGAGTCTTCTTATTTTATATATTATATCCTCGCTTTCTTAAGTCTAACATTTAATAACTATCATTTTAACTATCTAGTTTAGACGCAAAACATTTATCCTTAACTTGTAATTAATTTACTTCGTTAATAATAATAATTATTAGTCATTATTAGATCCTTAATAACTATTTAATCATAATTATTATTTCTGTATCTTTAATGAAATTTTAGTTAAGCTAAGTTCAATGTGATGCTAAATGATAATGCTAATCATTACTTCATTAAAATTGTTATTACTTTGATTATCATCTATAATTACTATTATAAAAGTGTTTCTTTTTTTGGATGGTGGTTGTCACGTCTTGAACAATTCCGAACTTGTTTTCGTTTGTACTCGTGGTTAAACTC
>JAJJWW010017536.1:0-27155 GCA_023531295.1 Papaver armeniacum
TACGGCCAGCTATATTAAAAAAAAAAAAAGGGTTCAAAAAGCCATTTTAGTGACATAGGGCAAAAAAAAAGCCCCTCTAATGGAATATATGTATTTATTAAACAGAAAACTTCAATGGTTTTGTACCTGCACGAAAACACAGAGTCACAGAGATCAACAGCTATAAAGTGTAGAAGGAAGGCTTTTGTTTTGTGTAAAATCAAAATGAAAGCTTAAGGTTTCACCTATTTAACCATCCACAGTTTTCCTATTTACCACCCACCTCACAATTTCTAAAGTAAAAATTAGTATTCAATTCTATTTTTTCCTAATTACCACCTGTAAAAGTAAGTTAAATTTGACTATAGCTGTTATAATCTTTATTCTATCTTCTTCATCAATCCCTCTTTCAATTAAAAATCCATTGAAACTAAAAACTGCAAACTCTTGGTTAAGATTCTGTTTAATTATAGTACACTAAAACTTTTTACTTCTTTATGTTTAATCATTTAATTCGTCTATTATCGAAGAATTAATCCTTAAGCCATCATTATGGAGGATTCCATTATTGAAAATCTAGAACGAAATGTCCAAATTTTAGAAGGGTCCAAGACTCCAACATCCAACAAGATTATATAAATTCTTCCGAAACACGTGAATTCGTTTTTGGTTGTTCTTTTCTTGTGAATTCGTTGAGCTAGTCTCTTATTTCTGGACGACTAGAAGGAGTCATAGTAGTACAGATACAAACGACTACACAAAGGAATGGTATGCTTTGTCTGAACGCCTGCTTGCTTTTAGAAACAGTAGTTTCTGGACGACTACAATACTTTGTAATTTATTTATTTTTTGTTGTGTTACATGTATTTCAGTCGCAAGATGGCTCTAGTTAAAGCTCTAGTTACATGATGACTATGTTTTCCAGCTAGTACAAGATGGCTATTATATTGAAGCTCTTTGCTACATATGGAAGAACAAGGGCATTTCAATTTGCCCTTCAATGTATTTTTTGAGTCTGAAGTCTCGTTAAATGACTCACAACATTTATCAGCAGTATTGAGCTTCTCGGATTCCAGTATACATTCAAGAATGCTACATACTATAGCCAGGGACGGAGCCAGAAATTTTATACAGGGAGGGCTAATAGACAAAAAATTTATTTAGGAGGGCTTATTAAGAGATTTTACTTTTAATTAGTAAGAATTTTGAAGGATCACTAATAAATTAAGCAAAAACAAGGGGGGCCCACCCCTGAGCTCAACATAGCTCCGTCCCTGACTATAGCAGACTTTTATACGACAGGACCAACCCTGCTGGGTACTATCCTCAACTCACAGTCAGTTGTGAGGACCAAAAACATGATTAGTCTCATAAGTCTTACTGTATATGATTGTGGTTGGAATGAATAATTCACAATTGGTCTTTTCTTTTCTCAGAACAATGTTACTGCATACAAATTGGAAGAGTGGGGCAGCTGTACTTTTAGTTTCATTATTTTTTAAAGTTTTGGTGGTGTCATTTGACAACCTACACTCTTTTGTTGTCACATCTTGAAGTGTTATTTTAATTTTTAGAGCCTATGTCCCAGATGCTGCAAACCAGTACAAGAGCATCATAATTAACCAAGAAAAAAACAATTTTGGTTGGCAAGTTTTTGCTCCATAAAAACTTAGTTCCGTTCAGGTCCTTTAGGATTCTTTATACATTCATCCCAACATAAAAATTCTGAACTTAGCTCCCAAAACACGTTGACATTGGCTTACATGCCATTTTTTTACAATGAGTCTTGGGTTCAAACATAATTCATATGTCGTCCACTGTGACTAACACCTTGTTTGTTTACTCTTGACTCATCCGAGTCATCTCAGACCGAGTGAAATCATCCGACCGATCCTGGATCGACTCAATATGTTTGTTTTGAGTCAGGATCGACTCAACCGATTCAAAATATGTAAGTCGGTGGTTTGGTCCCATGAGTCAAGGGTATTTGTTACTCGATTCAAACAGTCAAACCGAGTCATAGGTTAGGTATGAGTAAGATCGACTCAAAGTAGATGGCAAACAATTTGGTGTTGAGGCGCGCGAGTCGGGGGTTGACTCGGGACTGGATGTCGAGTCAGCTACAAACAAACAAGGTGTAAGATTTGATGAGTGCAATCAAGACCAAGTATCAGAAGTCCATCTTGACAATTTATCCTGGTTTATCAGTATAGGTATTGCTCATGATTTGAGAAGAGGGGTATGCCACTATTATTGCTTCCCGCGACCGAACCTTTTTATTCAGGATTCTCCCGATCCCTAATTATTTGTCCGTCGATATGGTTGACCAAAAAAAAATTTGTCTTGATTTTTTGTTTGCCATATTGAACAAGATTAAGAAAAGAAAATTAAAAGGAAAACGGTGATTGAAGATGGTAAGGGTTGGTGGAGACGAAGTAGATGAGGGGATGCTAAAGTAGTGTGGAGACGAAGAATACGAATGATTATAGAACTTATTTAGGTGTTTAGTTTTTGGGTGGTTTTAGATATTGGTGTAAATAAAAAAGTTAATGACTGGTAATTAAGATATTTTAAGATTTAGATGAGTGCTAATTAGGATAACTAAGGGTGGTTATTAAGGTGGGTGGTAAATAGGAAAAATATGGGTGGTAAGTAGGTAAAACCAAGCTTAAAATGACAAATTTTATCTCAAGAGTCAAAGTTGACAGTAAATACTGATTTCCCTGATGTTATGGGTTTCCTTTTTATTATTTTTTCACTGTTGATTTACGCATATAACTTGAAGTTCAAGCGAATCATCATATGAATGGTGTACTCATGAAAATACAGTCAGTAGCAAAAATGTAGAGTGAGAAATATATTTATTACAGAGAAGTTGGCGAAATTCAAGTAATCAAGTTCAATGGTCTTGTACATACGTTCATCGGTAAATTCAGCTTTTGTTGTTTTAGATGAAAGCTTAAAATGGGAATTCTCATGAAACAAATTTCACAGTAAAAGTAAATTAGCACACAAGTTTTGTAATTACATATTAAAATTTGAATCCCTAAAATTTATTTATTATTGATTGGCCCAATTTAATCTCTTAAATCCATTTAATGTACGAGTATAAAATTCGAATTTCAATTCCTTTGCTAGCCACAAACATACGAGGCAAAAGGAATTGACTACTCAGCAAATACCAAAGAGCCTAACAAGTTGAATGACATGTCACTAAAGAATTTGTTAGTTGGGTAACAAACTTATAGTTTTTTGAATAATGAGTAATCCTCATGGAAATCAAGGAATTGGGTCAATCCTAACAGAAGGACAATGTTTCAATTTATCACTATTGACGGACAAATCGGTTGTCCTTTTGTATTTTTTTAAGTTTCATTATTTTCTTTCCATTTTTACCCCTTAACCATAGTTAATAAGCCAACCGTGATTAATCCGCAAATAGGGTTTGAAATATGGATAGGTTTGAAGACCCGAATCTTATGTTACCAAGATAATCTAATGAGTAAACTTTGGATCTTGTTAGAGATAGTAAAGAATCTATTGAATGGATGTTGAAAATTTTTCATGACTCAACTGACTTGTATCATTTGATCAAGTTCAAGAAATCAAGTTCATGCCTCTATTGACTTTCAAGTAAGTTCCATTTTTTTTGTTCATTCAATCTTAAATAAGTGGGGTTTTAGTTTGTTTATGTATTAATCGACTTGGCTTGTTTTGGTATGATTAGGTTAAGGATTCTTAGTATGTATTAGAGGCAAAAGCGATCAACAAATGTAACTGTTAATACTTTCTTCACTGCATTGGAAGACGAATCCAGTAACTTCTCTGTCATTTCTTGATCAATTGTAAGAAAACTTTGTTTTAAGGATCTCTATCGGAAATTTATGCAAAGATGTGAACTTTTATATTCTCTAGAGTTTAAGGTGAATGAATTTCTAGAAATTTTACAGTGTTCACTTATTTCAAAGAATAAATAATTTCTTATAGCTTTGTATGTACCTAAGTTCATTTTAAGTCATTGTCATTTGTATTGAGAAGTGCTATGCTCAATTGTGTTTTTTTGATCGGCTTATTTTGTATAGCTCGATCCTCAAAGATCTCTTATTACGGTTACCTTTACTAATTTTATGTTGTTCATACTCATCCTACTCTTGACTATGACATAATGCAACCGTTAAATGTTGTGAATTGTGATGTCAACTTAGTTCTAACCGATTTCTTTTTCGTTTTCACTTTAAATTTATCTTAACCGTATATATTGCGTTCTTAACCAGTTGTAGCTTGGGTACCATATCTCCTCTAGTGTATATCTTGTAGTATGTTTTTTTCCTCTTTTAAAGAGTACGAATCATTAGTCTCTATAATTAGTTAAGTTTTAGAAGAATGCCACTATCCCAAATATGGTATAGGCTACATCTTCAGTTTAGAGGCATTTTGTATGAGAATGCATGAATAGAAAGCAACTGGTGTATATACCAAGTGACTAATCTACAGATGATATTTAAGTCCGTGGACGACTCGTTTGAAAGTGGCTAGTGACTGCAGTTTCCTTTTGTTTATACACTCAACAAGTATAGAGTTCCTAGGTTTTGTTTTGATGTTTGAACTATGTTGGGTTAATTGTGTATCGACTATCGTTGATGCCTCTTCTCCTCCAATGCGTCATTGTAAGCGTATAAGAATGTTATTCATGTGGGTGTCGAATGAATGCATGTGCCACAGGGGATCGATAGTACGACGTGTCCCAAAATAATGTACAAACGACTCAGCTCGATAAATTTCTCGAGAAAAATTGGCCGACTCATTACCATTTTAATTTATGTGACCTTTATTATCGATTCACGGCTTTAGTTTATGTCCCAGGTATTGTAACTTCCTGTTCCGAGTATCAACTCCGACTCAATTACCCATTGTAATTTGTCTTGTCGTTATTATAAATTACCCAATTGTTTTTATACGACCAACATCCAAGTGTACCCACTTTATTTTATGCGAGCTTTTCAAATGGGTTTCCAATTTATTTTATACAACCTTTGAAAGAGGTACCCTATTTATTTTATGCGATCTCTTTGAATATCAATATTCAAGTAAACCATAAAAAAAGGACCATTCATGATGGAGAAACTAGTGAGATTGGTGGAAATGCTAGAAGATTCTCATTAACCAAAGGAAAGATTACAAAGAGATTATATATGAGATTACAAATCCGTTATAAGTTTTTAATCTGGGTGTCCATGACTCTATACTCTAGTATAAAATCTACAACACCCGCAAATATACCAATGAGGTCATTTGAGGGCAACCGAGATCCCAATCACATTAACATACAATTATTTTTCACGGATTATCATACAATTATTTAAATTGTACAAACAACTCCGGTTCTTTCCAAATAAACTATTCCCCGAAGTACTACTATGACTTACAATAAAACGGTATGCAGTATAAAACCTGTTTTTCCCCAAATCAAGTTACATAAGATTGTGATTGTGTTTCATAATTTTATCCGGTTTGTTGAAACAAAACTATGTCCAACTCCAATAAAAAAAATATTACAATCTAGTACTTCTAAGTGGTTGATTGCTTATAGAAATACATGTAATCCTGAATATGTTGAAGATCTCTCTCGGTGGATTAAAATTCTTCAAAATGAACATGGTATCTTTGATTCTTGAAGTAGTTTGATTGCAAGATTCGTAGCTTAAGATGGATTACTTTTACCGGTCCCGCATCCCACTCCATTGACTTGCTTGTATATCATGCCACACTAGTTCACAAAAGAGAATCTTGGACATAAGAACAAAAGTGTATTTGAATCGTTTTGGATTAGCCGCACGTTTCTAAAACTTGGCAAACAACAAAAGAAAAACAAAAGACTTCAAAAAGATACATGAAGATTCTAGGCACTTGAAAATTTGTTTTTATAGGAAAATAAGAAATAATCTCCAAATTAAAACATCAAGAGATGGGGATTGAAACATTCTGCAATGAATTGCAAAGCTTTCCGTATTAATATTTTATAGTTATTTAAGCACTCAACACACACCCATACAACTTAAGTATCTTCCTTAGAATCGAAAGCGTGTTAACCCATACAATTTATACAATTTAAGTTTTCTTCGTAAAAGCAAATCTGCTCACTTGATCGTATCTATAGATGTGGCTACCTAGGGTTTGTAGACATTTAGTAATTAGAAAGTGGTGAGATCGATTAATGTTTACAATCACCAAAACAAAGATATGGATGGCAAATTGACTTGGGGACATCACCAAAACATAATGGGTGAAAAACACACACGAAACATCTTGATTTTCTAGAGTCCTTTACAACTTAGATATGGGAATTGGTGTCAGGAAAGTCTACGAATGCAAGCTTTACCCCCCAAAATGGTTGTTGTACCGTTATATTTAGATAAGATACTCTACAATAACAGATTATTAGCTCCATAAAGTTCATAAAGTGTGATAATTTCATACCGATCAAGATACCCAAAAAGTGATTTAATTTAGATTTTTAAATACTGATCCTAGTTTAACCTATGCAAATTAAAGATGTCTTTCAAGAATAAGATAGTTTATTGACGTAGACGAAAAAAGATTAAATACAATGTTCTTCTACCCTTGACATGCAAGAAAATAAGGTCAACCCTATTTGTTGTTATACTTGTTAATCTCAAAGCACAGGTATCATGTTACCGTAGAAATACCGGACTCCCAACTACAAACCGAATGTGGGTACAAAGCTTATATGGGGTGCCTAATGTGAATCATATTATTTTGCTCTTTGGAAAGTTCAAAGCTTCCCAATTTAGAGCTTCTTCAAATAATTTGTTGATATCAATTATTGACAAAACATCAAGTAGATAGTGTTCTAACAATCAATATGAATACTTAGTGCTAGTAGTGTAACAAAAAACTCTTGTCGCTTGCCAACTAAGTGTATAAAATTCTCAAATTAATCATACTCTTGTTCCGCTTGGACAGCCCAAATTTGTTACATAAGGATGAGAAGTGGATATATCAAAATTACAAAGGGTTCAAATATTGCTTTGTTAGATACAATGGTATATGTTTATCGCCGCAATGTTGTCACAATGGCAGTACACAATGTTGTATGCGTTGGTTTATAATTGTTCTCCTCAACAACTAATCCTACATTATCATAACAACAATGATAGTAGTCTTTAGGTGTCAACATCCCAGACCTATCACCCTATCCTACACATGCAAGCAATTCTACCAATGGAAACCCTCGCAGTAAATAATATAAATGGAGAGGCCACTTATCTATACCTTCTACTTAACGTATTCATGACAAGATTTGTTCTTTATCGGACTAATAATCAAATTCAAGCCCTTAATTAGCCGCATTTACTAACTTAACTTCACAAAGTGATACATTTCAAGCTAATCAGGTCACAATTTTTATGTCAAAATTATAATCATCAAACAAAACCCGTTTTAAATCCCCATCATAAACACAAAAAGAACCACAAAGATTGAAACTTTTGGGAAAAAAAAACCCGAATGTGAAACTAATTTTACATTGAGGTGGGTTATTATTGATTTATATACCTATCTTTTTAGGTTGGACATATAAATTTTTCGAAATCAAATTAAGATACAAGCTGCAACATGAACTTAATCTTACAAGATCCAAATTTTCACAAGTGTTCGATGTTTCCCATATCTGTCTGAAGGTCACTGCTAAGATGAACCTAATCCTATTGGATTGAGCTACTTAGTGCTGAATGCTACATCAAATCAATTGGCATATACAAGGGAACCAAGAGTGACTTTATTCAACACAATAATAATTTCTTCTCTTTTTTTTTATATGATTGGATCAAACTGGATCCAATTTCTTTTTTTTTTTTTTAGACGGCATGATTAGATCTTTTGGATCCAAGCGCATGCTTCTTGTCAGCAAGTACATGATAATTGCCTTGGATCCTGCATTCCACGCTTGTTTAGGCGACGGAGACAGGGACTACGTTTTACACAAACGTTATTCCCAAGTGTCTTTTTATTCCGTTTTGGTCTAATTGATCGGTCCTTTTTTTTTCTTTTCATATATTTTTTTCATTTTTTTTTTTTTTTTTTTTTTTCATGTAACTCAACCACTCTATTTCATCCTAGCAAGTAATAATACGTCGATTTTTAGTGACCCACCAAAGTACTTAGAGAACAATAGATAAATATGGAAAAATAAAAATAGAATAGAATGCGATATGGTGATATTCCGAGATATGGTAATAACTATCATGTTAATTTGTGATTTCGAGCTATGTTCGTCCCTTTTAGTTAATTGGTTCCTCAACTCCTGCATTCAAAATGGTTCCATCCACTAATGGTGTCAAAAACAAACTATACAAACATATAAATGCTCCCCCACACTTAAACTTCACATTGTCCTCAATGTGTAAACCAAAAGTTCTGAATTCTGACGTAACAGCAGATAAAACGCAAAAACTGTGCAAATTGGTAAGGAATTTGGAAAACTCCATTTCACAAAAGTTGTTCACCTACGTGTTTTCTACACAGTGTCAAAATTTCACAGTGTTTTGATAAACGGTCTGACAGTTATGGTCTCTGGACTGAACTACGCGCAGTCTGAAATTTTCTAAAATAGATTACGGACTCAATGAAATTAAACATAGGGATGCAAATATGATATAAAAACAGTAAAAAAAATAAATAAACGAAACAAAAATAAAAAGCAAAAGGATAAAAGATACAAAACCGGGGTTGCCTCCCACTAAGCGCTTGTTTTAAAGTCGTCAGCCCGACTTAGCTTCTCGTAAGATTCATTCCCCATACACCAATAATCGGAAAAGTTGGGGATCCGTCCATAGAACCTGTTTTGCAAACACTAGCTTCACACAAATATTAGTAACATAAAGTAAAAGTGAAGCTATGAACCGATAAAAGCTTCCCCCACACTTATTCTTGTCCACACATGGAAGTGTATAAAGAATATAGAAGTCGGGTACTTCCACGGTTTCTTGTTCCATAACCTGCATAGTATGAGAATCAAGTTTCTCTAATGGTGGAAATCGAGAAACAAAATCATTCAATAAAGTTCTCGAAGCACATATATTCAAACCAATAAGAGGTAAAGGATAAGAAACAATAGGCAAAGGGTTAGATAAACCTTTCACAATCTCTTGTATCATGGAATCCTCTTCATCCTTGAAAAACTCAAGTGAATTATTCACCTCTTGTATATCATGGTCCTCTATCAAACCTTGCAACCATTCTTCGTCCGTTTTCGGCGTAACCAAAGTCTCGACATAAACATCATCATTACAATCATATGCAAGCTCAATTGGGTCTTCCACAATATTGGTCATAAGAGTCTCATTCTCAACATCTCTCTTTGTTGTAAGGCACATACTCTTTTGCGGATCCAAATTTTATCATAAGAAACTTTTTAGAACACTCGAAAATGCATCATCCTCAAGCTCCACCCTTTGAATAGGCTCTTGATCATTATTAAGATCAATGCTCGAGTAATCTACACAAGTGTCGACATATTCCTCTTCGTCTTCATCTTGATCCCAAAAAGACTCCTCGGAGATGTCACCATGAGTTGTTTCAAGCAATGTATCATAATCACCGTCACTATCATAGTCAACATAAGATTGTTCCTCGCTGATTTTAGTGTTGTTAATCTCGAACTCATCCTTTTGAATAGGCGAATGATCATTATTACGATCAAGAGTTGAGTTAACTACACAATTATCCTGAAAGTCCCCAAAGATTGGCCTTTTTCAACATTAGCATCAATCAAATATTCATCACAAACCATATGCACATTAGAATTATCCATATCTTCCTTGTATTGATCAATGTCTCTTCGCAAGATAGTCATACTTTCACGAAGTTCTTGGAGTTGCTGTTTGTAGTCTCTTTAGCTTTTTGAAATTCCTCTTGTAAAAGGTGGAAACTTTATCGATAAAATTAGAGACTTTTTGTTCACGAGCATAAGAATCCTCCCATCCTTGTTGTTGTTCACACACATACTCACCATAAGGTTGTTGAGGAAAACCACAAGGTTCCATGGAATATTGATCATAACCAATGAATTGGTTTTGATTATACCCATGGAATTGGTAGTTATCATATTGTTGAGGTTGTTGAAATCCGTATCCATTGTTCCAATATGCTCCGTCCATCGAAATAAGCACTGGAAATAAGATTCTCAAACCAAGGTTAGAACCCGAGAAAATAAGAAAAATAAAAATAAAACAAAAACTAAATACAAAAATAAGAAAACAAAAAACAATTGACAACCGCTGCCTCCCCTAAGAACGGCGCCAAAATTTGATCGGCGTCGTAAGCGACACAAATATAATTACACTTTCTCACAACTCAAAATATAAATATAGCAAGGGCAAGAAAGGATCGATCCCACGGAGAGGTCTAGGTTGTCAAATTGTTATGGTTTCTATATAAAACACCGGAAGAATTACGATTGTGTAAATAAAAATAAACAAAAAGCAAATAAACAAAGCACGCAAATCAAGAATGTGAAATATTGGATAAAGGTTTCATCTTCAATTGTAAACAAGTTTATGAATAGTGAATAATCTTCGTATTTAATCTCGCTTTATCATCAAAAGCCATGGAATACCTTTATTGCAAGAATACTCCAGTAAATTTCCAAAGTTATCAACACACATTAGGGCCGCGTATGTGAAATCTACCTAAAGAATAACCTAACGCCTTGCGCTAATCAAGTTCAATTCCCGGAGCATTAAGTTTCGTAAATAGCTAATCAATGCAATTGTAATACATTGCGCAAACAATTCGGAACAAAGGTCAATTTCTACATATGACTACGAGGATATATCACTACAAACTCCTAATCATATCATGCTACTCGCATTCAAGGTTATCGCTTGATGAAAACCCTAAAATAGCTATAGATATGGATGTGAGTTCAATCAATTCTAGACTCGACTAAACAAACATTCAATCATAACACAATCCATCAATCATGCAATTATTGTAACCCGTAGAAATCAAACGATAATATTGAGAGAAAACTAATTCATAGAAATCATAACTTGGTTGCAAAATCCAACTACGTCTTTAACCAATAATAAAAACTTAGTTACTCATATTCATGGAGTTCATCACAAGAAGAAAGAGAAAAGACTTCATGGTTCTAAACCCTAGAATAAAAGTAGAAGTCTCCCTAATGGAGATATATCTAGGTTTAGAAAAGAGTTCTATTTATATGCTTTTTTCTCCCCATATGATACTTTCCCAAAATTAGGTTGATTCTTCTCAAAACCCGTCTCCAAGTTGGTCCACCAAGCCCATGAGTGAAAAAGGTCTCTCGAAATTTTGGGTTAAAAACTGGCCGCCGGATTGCCGCGTCATCCGGAATCCGCCACGTGCACGGAATCCGGTCACGGGAAAATCATCTCTCCGGCCGCTTTTGTCATCGGAATGTCACCGCCGAGTGCACGCTCCCGAAACTCATCTCCTTCTCTCGATTCCAAACATTCACAAAAATCATCCAAACCAATTTCTTTCTCTCTTACTTCAAACTGGCGCCCAAAAGCGTGGCGCGTAGCTCATATGTCCGCCGTCG
This sequence comes from Papaver armeniacum, assembly GCA_023531295.1. Classification (NCBI taxonomy): domain Eukaryota; kingdom Viridiplantae; phylum Streptophyta; class Magnoliopsida; order Ranunculales; family Papaveraceae; genus Papaver; species Papaver armeniacum. The sequence continues at coordinate 11,585 of JAJJWW010017536.1, forward strand.
ATTCTGCATCCCGACTCATACCCCTTCGTGATTCATCAATCATTGCGATCGACACTCTAAACCCGAAATCAAACCAACCCGGAACTAGCTCATCAGCGCGCCATTTTCTCTCCATTTCGCACTATTTCGCGACATACTCAAAGCCATTCTCGGCCCTGCACTGCATCAATTCCACCAATCCAAGAGACTGCGGCTCATTTGCACAACACTAAATCGGTCCATTCCATTCAGCAGCAACACAAGCATTCACACTTAATCACAATCATAACCACAAAACCGGACACAAGCCCCCGACTTCCACATGCCGTGAGCTGCCATTGCAAACCCGAGTCGCTTCCATCACTTGTTCTTCCACGATCCATGACTACACATTCTCCGAGGCTCCATTCTTCACTCTTCGAAACACCACCCGCGATTCCCACTCAAGCCACCGATCTCATAACAAGAAGACAAAGAATAACGACTCTCATTGCACCAATTCCTTCTCGGCCCTCGCCTCTCTAACCGGCAGTTGTTAATGCATTGCTATTAATGTTTTTCGACTCCTTGTCACCCATTCAACTCAGAGCCTGCAACTTGCAGCTTCCATTTGCTCAGTTCACTGCCATGGCACTAACACTGCCCTTCCATACCCTGCGCAACACATTCATCACAGTACATACCACCAGGCTACCTCCAACTCAAGACCAATAACCTTTGTAGCATCGTCTCAGCGCTATCACTAGTGCACTGGCCATGACTTCCTTCCGAGCAAGAACATCCCTGTCACCGAATTCTCGTGCCTGCACGCCATCACTGGCAGTTCATATCTATCTTCTTGTACTCTTGACTTGCTTTGTTTCCAACCCAAAGATCTTGGCAGCAACTCATGTATATCAACACTCAAACCTTAAAACCAGCTACCACCATCTGCAATGCTAATTCACCATCTCCAGTCCCTTCTCTGGCCTGCACTGCTTTGCAACTTGCGGCTCCAACTCCATCTTCACAAAGAGCACGCAAGTTTCGTCATAAATTCCACCAAAGAGTTGCCATAACCTCTCAACTCTTCTCGCTTCCAGATCCGTTAATTCCACGACCACTTGCAACATAAAGCGCGATCACAAACAAGACCACCTACTGTGACATTGCCATAATAGATAACACCACCAGTGCACTCACTCATGCCACCCATTACTCAAATTGCATTGGTACATCTCTCATCTACTTCTCACTCCAGTGCCAAAGACCAAGACATGAGTCTCCACCTTTCCAATTGCACTTCATAACCTGCAAAACCATCCAAACCTTGAGCTCAAATCTGCAATCTCGCATCCAGTCCTACTGAGCAAGACTTTGTCGCATCAAGTGAATGTGCATAAGCTGATGGTTCAAGCTTTTGTCAAACAACTACAAGTGCGTGGTATTAAACAGTCATGGCTAGGCACTTGCTGCATATTGGAGATAGCACAGCTCCTTCCCAGTACGAGCTTGCCCTAACTCTTCGTGTAACACCCTTGATCCGTGGTTAAGCGGTGGCAAATGCGAGCTCGATCGTGACGGTAGAGAAGACGGTTGCTTTTCTTTCTCACTTATTTGGGGAAAATGATTGAGATAGATGAGTCTCTCAATTTTAGTGTAGGTTGGATTTGGGTGCTAATAGCACACCCATGATAAATGGGATAGGGCCACCCATTGACAACCCCTTAACCTCGCGGCTTGGATTTAGTACTCCTCCAACTATAGTCGCCCCCTTAACAAGCTCGGCTCCCGTTAGTATTAGCCATGAAAATGACCAGGGTTACCATTCCGAGTTCTTCTTTTGCCCATAGCTTCTTCATACGAGCCCGAATGACTCCGTTCTTTTCGCCGTTGTCTTTTGTCTTTTCGTGCTCTTCGAGATGATGAGAAGAAATCTTGGATTTGAGCAGTTCCACTTCCTTTTGCCCCGATGACTCCAAAACACCTAATAAACTCAAAAGCACACATAAGATACATAATTCACACGAAAATTCGCAAAGAAAGCATAAACAATAGATATTAAATACGGTGTATTCTACACCTATGGGTTTCTCCCACACTTAGACTCTTGCTAGCCCTCGAGCAAATCAAACAAAACAATAAAATACAACAACTCGTGGTCGTCGAGGCTACGGTTAATTTTAGCATAAATAACAAGCCTTTAAACCCCTAGGTGTCCCTAGTGGACGAGTTATAGTCTCGTGAAGGTTTACTAGAGGTATACCTACAAAACCTATATTTCAAACCCCGTCTATTCGTGACAAATCAATGAACTAATCCAAATTGACTACAGGAGGCGGTACCTTGCAAATTCAATTCAATTATTAGTAAATAAACTCTAATTAGATAGTCGAACAAGCCACAATACTGGAAACTAACAAACCACAATCACAATGAAAAGATTAAGAAGATGGATATAGATGTAGATGTTGGCGAATGTTCACAAGTGTTCGATGTTTCCCATAGACATCCTGAAGGTCCTTTTGCTAAGATGAACCTAATCCTATTGGATTGAGCTACTTAGTCTTTAATGCTACATCAAATCAATTGGCATATACAAGGGAACCAAGAGTGACTTTATTCAACACAATAATAATTTCTTCTTCTTTTTTTTATATGATTGATCAACTGGATCCAATTTTTTTTTTTTTTTTTTTAGCTGGCATGATTAGATCTTTTGGATCCAAGCGCATGTACTTCTTGTCGACAAGTACATGATAATTTGTGGATCCTGCATTCCACGCTTGTTTGGCGCTCTGAGACTGGGGACTACATTTTCACACATACCGCTATTCCCAAGTGTCTTTTTTATTATTTTTGGTCTAATTGATCGGTCCTTTTTTTTCTTTTCATATATTTTTTCATTTTTTTTTTTTTTTTTTTTTTTTTTTCATGTAACTCAACCACTCTATTTCATCCTAGCAGTAATAACACGTCGATTTTTAGTGACCCACCAAAGTACTTAGAGAACAATAGATAAATATGGAAAAATAAAAAATAGAATAGAATGCGATATGGTGATATTCCGAGATATGGTAACAACTATCATGTTAATTTGTGATTTCAGCTATGTTCGTCCCTTTTAGTTAATTGGTTCCTCAACTCCTGCATTCAAAATGGTTCCATCCACTAATGGTGTCAAAACAAACTACACAAACATATAAATGCTCCCCCGACACTTAAACTTCACATTGTCCTCAATGTAAAACCGAAGTTCTGAATTCTGACGTAACAGCAGATAAAACGCAAAAACTGTGCAAATTGGTAATGAATTTGGAAAACTCCATTTCACAAAAGTTGTTCACCTACGTGTTTTCTACACAGTGTCAAAATTTCACAGTGTTTTGATAAACGGTCTGACAGTTATGGTCTCTGGACTGAACTCTCCACGTAGTCTGAAATTTTCTAAAATAGATTACGGACTCAATGAAATTAAACATAGGGATGCAAATATGATATAAAAACAGTAAAAAAAATAAATAAACGAAACAAAAATAAAAAGCAAAAGGATAAAAGATACAAAACCGGTGGGTTGCCTCCCACTAAGCGCTTGTTTTAAAGTCGCTGACTTAGCTTCTCGAAGATTCATTCCCCATACACCAATAATCGGAAAAGTTGGGGATCCGTCCATAGAACCTGTTTTGCAAACACTAGCTTCACACAAATATTAGTAACATAAAGTAAAAGTGAAGCTATGAACCGATAAAAGCTTCCCCCACACTTATTCTTGTCCACACATGGAAGTGTATAAAGAATATAGAGAGTCGGGTACTTCACGGTTTCTTGTTCCATAACTCGCATAGTATGAGAATCAAGTTTCTCTAATGGTGGAAATCGAGAAACAAAATCATTCAATAAAGTTCTCGAAGCACATATATTCAAACCAATAAGAGGTAAAGGATAAGAAACAATAGGCAAAGGGTTAGATAAACCTTTCACAATCTCTTGTATCATGGAATCCTCTTCATCCTTGAAAAACTCAAGTGAATTATTTACCTCTTGTATATCATGGTCCTCTATCAAACCTTGCAACCATTTTCGTCCGTTTACTGTAGTAACCAAAGTCTCGACATAAACATCATCATTACAATCATATGCAAGCTCAATTGGGTCTTCCTTACAATATTGGTCATAGCAGTCTCATTCTCAACATACTCCTCTTTGTTGTAAGGCACATACTATTTTACGGATCCAAATTTTATCATAAGAAACTTTTTTAGAACACTCGAAATGCATCATCCTCAAGCTCCACCCTTTGAATAGGCTCTTGATCATTATTAAGATCAATGCTTGTAATCTACACAAGTGTCGACATATTCCTCTTCGTCTTCATCTTGATCCCAAAAAGACCTCTGAGATGTCACCATGAGTTGTTTCAAGCAATGTATCATAATCACCGTCACTATCATAGTCAACATAAGATTGTTCCTAAGCTGATTTTAGTGTTGTTAATCTCGAACTCATCCTTTTGAATAGGCGAATGATCATTATTACGATCAAGAGTTGAGTTAACTACACAATTATCCACGAAAGTCCCCAAAGATTGGCCTTTTTCAACATTAGCATCAATCAAATATTCATCACAAACCATATGCACATTAGAATTATCCATATCTTCCTTGTATTGATCAATGTCTCTTCGCAAGATAGTCATACTTTCACGAAGTTCTTGGAGTTGCTCGTTTGTAGTCTCTTTAGCTTTTTGAAATTCCTCTTGTAAAAAGGTGGAAACTTTATCGATAAAATTAGAGACTTTTTGTTCACGAGCATAAGAATCCTCCCATCCTTGTTGTTGTTCACACATGCTCACCATAAGGTTGTTGAGGAAAAACCACAAGGTTCCATGGAATATTGATCATAACCAATGAATTGGTTTTTGATTATACCCATGGAATTGGTAGTTATCATATTGTTGAGGTTGTTGAAATCAGTATCCATTGTTCCAATATGCTCCGTCCATCGAAATAAGCACTGAAATAAGATTCTCAAACCAAGGTTAGAACCCTTAAAAATAAGAAAAATAAAAATAAAACAAAAACTAAATACAAAAATAAGAAACCAAAAACAATTGACAACCGCTGCCTCAAGAACGGCGCATAAAATTTTGATGTTGTCGTGGCACAAATATAATTACACTTTCTCACAACTCAAAATATAAATATAGCAAAGGGCAAGAAAGGATCGATCCCACAGAGAGGTCTAGGTTGTCAAATTGTTATGGTTTCCTATATAAAACACCCTAAGAATTTTGATTGTGTAAATAAAAATAAACAAAAAGCAAATAAACAAAAGCACGCAAATCAAGAATGTGAAATATTGGATAAAGGTTTCATCTTCAATTGTAAACAAGTTTATGAATATATGAATAGAATTAAGTATTTAATCTCGCTTTATCATCAAAAGCCATGGAATACCTTATTGCAAGAATACTCAAGTAAATTTCAAAGTTATCAACACACACATTAGGGCTGCGTATGTGAAATCTACCTAAAGAATAACCTAACGCCTTGCGCTAATCAAGTTCAATTCCCAGGAGCATTAAGTTTCAGAAATAGCTAATCAATGCAATTGTAATACATTGCGCAAAACAACCCGAACAAAGGTCAATTTCTACATATGACTACGAGGATATATCACTACAAACCCTAATCATATCATGCTACTCGCATTCAAGGTTATCGCTCATAGAAAACCTAAAATAGCTAGATATGGATGTGAGTTCAATCAATTCTAGACTCGACTAAACAAACATTCAATCATATTGCAATCCATCAATCATGCAATTATTGTAACCCGTAGAAATCAAACGATAATATTGAGAGAAAACTAATTCATAGAAATCATAACTTGGTTGCAAAATCCAACTACGTCTTTAACCAATAATAAAAACTTAGTTACTCATATTCATGGAGTTCATCACAAGAAGAAAGAGAAAAGACTTCATGGTTCTAAACCCTAGAATAAAAGTAGAAGTCTCCCTAATGGAGATATATCTAGGTTTTGAAAAAAGTTTTCTATTTATATGCTTTTCTCCCCATAAGGATACTTTCCCAAAATTAGGTTGATTCTTCTCAAAACCCGTCTCCAAGTTGGTCCACCAAGCCCATGAGTGAAAATAGGTCTCTGGAAATTTTGGGTTAAAACCGGCCGGATTGCGACGTCATCACCGGAATCCGCCACCGTACCGGAATCCGGTCACCCAGGAAAATCATCTCGGCCGCTTTGTCATCTGAATCACCAATGAGTGCACGCCTCCCGAGAAACTCATCTCCCCTTCTCTCGCATTCCAAACATTCACAAAATCATCCAAACCATTCTTTCTCTCTTTCGAAAACGCGCCCAAAGCGTGGCGCGTAGCTCATATGTCCCGCCGTCGATTCTTGCATCCGAGCTCATGCCCCCTTCGTGATTCACGCAATCATTGTGATCGACACCTAAACTCCGAAATCCGACAACGGAACTAGGCTCACTTTGCGCGCGCCATTTCGCTCCATTTTCGCACTATTTCGCGACACGACTCAGCCATTCTCAAACTGCAGTCGTCAATTCCACCAATCCAAGACTCCGCAGCTCATTGCACAACACTAAATTGCAGTCCCATTCATAGCAGTGACACAAGCATTCACACTTCAATCACAATCATAACCCACGACCCAGACTCTCCGCTTCCCCGGCTTCCCATGCTGGAGCTGCCATTGCAAACCCGAGCTGCTTCCATCACTTGTTCTTCCCCGATCCAGCCTACACATTCTGCACCTCCATTCTTCACTCTTCCTCAAACACCACCTCGCAATTCCAGCTCAAGCCACCGGTCTCATAACACCGCACGGCAGCAACGGCTCTACTTTGCACCATTCCTTCTCACCACACCCTCTAATTTGGCAAAGAATAAAGATTGCTAATGTGCCGGCTCGACTCCCTTGTCACCCATTCAACTCGTGAGCCCGCAACTTGCGCCTTTCCATTTGCTCTGAGTTCAACGCCATGGCACTTTCCAACACATGCCCTTCCATACCCTGCGCAACACATTCATCACAGTACATACCACCAGGCTACCTCCAACTCAAGACCAATAACCTTTGTAGCATCGTCTCAGCGCTATCACTAATGCACCTGGCCATCAGCTTCCTTCTGAGCAAGAACATCCACCTGTACCGAGTTCTCGATTGCCCTTGCACTGCCATCACCTGCAGTTCCATATCTATCTTCTTGTACTCTTGACTTCTTGTTTTCCAACTCCAGTACTGGCAGCAACTCATGTATATCAACACTCAAACCTTAAAACCAGCTACCACCATCTGCAATGCTAATTCACCATCTCCAGTCCCTTCTCCTCGCCTCGCACCGCTTGCAACTTGCGGCTCAACTCCATCTTCACAAAGACAAAGAAGTTTAGCTCGAATTCCACCAAGAACAGCCTGCCATAACCTCTCAACTCTTCTCAAAGACTGAGATCCGTTAATTCACAACTCACTTGGTACCATAACCGTCACTCACAAACAAGACTACCTCCTGACATTGCCATAATAGATAACACCACCAATAAGCCCGACTCATGACCCATTACTCAGCTGCATTGGTACATCTCTCATCTACTTCTCACTCCCGAAGGCCGGCACTAACACATGAGTCTCCACCTTTCAATTGCACTTCACTAACTGCAAACCCATCCAAACCTTGAGCTCAAGTCGCAATCTCCCCGCATCCATCATCTACTGAGCAAAGCACTGGATACGTGGATCGAGAGTCGAATGTGCACAACCGGTGGTTCAAGCTTTTGTCAAACAACTACGGTGCGTGTATTAAACGATCATGGCTAGGCATCACGTGATATTGAGATAGCCATGACTCCTTCCAGTCAATGAGCTGTCTAACTCACCGTGTAACACCCTTGATCCGTGGTTAGAACTGATATCTGTGCTCTGTCGACGTTAAGAGCAAAGACGCGTTTTCTTCTCACTTATTTGGGGAAAATGATTGAGATAGATGAGTCTCTCAATTTTAGTGTAGGTTGGTTGGGTGCTAATAGCACACCCATGACAATGGATAGGGCCACCCATTGACAACCCCTTAACCTCGCCGGCTTGGATTTAGTACTCCTCCAACTATAGTCGCCCCCTTAACTCGGCTCGCTCCCGTTAGTATTAGCCGATGAAATGACCAAGGTTACCATTAAGGGTTCTTCTTTTGCCCATAGCTTCTTCATACGAGCTCCGAATGACTCCGTTCTTTCGCCATTGTCTTTGTCTTTCGTGCTCTTCGAGATGATGAGAAGAAATCTTGGATTTGAGCGAGTTCCACTTCCTTTGCCCCGATGACTCCAAAACACCTAATAAACTCAAAAGCACACATAAGATACATAATTCACACGAAAATTCGCAAAGAAAGCATAAATACTAGATATTAAATACGGTGTATTCTACACCTATCATCTGTATTTTTTGTATGTTTTACATATCGTCATTATTGACATACTGTAAAAATTGCATAAAGATCCAACCATGGAAAATACTCCAAAGTACGTGATATTTCCAAAGTGATCCACGTAAAATGTTAATTGGAACAGTCATGAATATCTTTTTTCTACCATTGGATTTATTTTAAATTTTATTATGTTTGTCTAAACATTATGATGAATCTAATGTAGAAATTTAATCATCATCTGGACATGTTTACAATTGGTTTCCATCACTAGATTGGATGTTGAAATTTTCAATTTTAGGGTTAACAAGAATGGGCCTCTATGATAATAGTTTCAAGTTTATTATTAATGGGCATGAGTACTTCATATATAATGGACCATATATATATATGCACTTTTGTTAACCATGACCTAGTCAACCCAATGGACCGTGCCTTGACTAAACAATTTCTGGCGTTTTGACTAAACCAACTCGATTCGAATTTGACCTTCTGGACTCAGAAGTACTTGAGCGTCATTAAAAAGTCTCTGGTAAGAAGTCATTTGTGTCTACAAGGGCTATACTTCGATCATAAAAATCTTCAACCAATGACATCAGTTAGAATTTTTTTTTTCCATTTTTATCTTTTCAACTTCATTCATTATACTAAATTAACAGTAGATGCTAAAGTATGATAACAAGAGATTCGTGATCTTTGGTAAGCTAAATGATTGGGAAGCATTTGAGATTATCTTGAACAACAATATGTACCCCTGTTGGGATAAAAGAAATTTCTCAATTTAATTAAGGTAATTGTGACAAGGATAAATATGGAAAGAACCTCGAAGAAAGGAGGGTTAGGCGTGCTAAATCATACCAATATTGGTATACTAGAACATGTGAAAGATTACACATAAATTATGGGATAAGATATAAGCCTTTGCTAAAATAGGAACCGAGTTGTAATTCTGGCTCCTAGTAATAACGATACAAAGTAAATGTATCTACTGATCATGAGATGTAATTCTTTCTCATTTAATTGAGAGTTGGAAACTTGGTATAAACATTTTACTAAGAATGGCACAAACAATGGAATGTAGGTATCATATAGTAGCAACCAACTACAAGATATATAGAGTTTAAAGTACAACAAACTTACTGTATGTTAAAACAAGGTCATTCCCCCGCTTGTCAACTTCGGTGGCGATAAGAAATTTGCCGATTAATAAGAATTAAATTCATTGTATGCGCTTATGGAATGAAAATATATCATTTCCATGAGATTGAAATACTTCTAAGGCACTTGAGATATACTCAAAAGTACTTGAGTTATAAGGATCATTCGTACATTACGATGAAAAAGTATATCATATTCATAGACGATAACACTCTAAAGATTTTCTTTTTGTTCAAATAAGGCTACACCACTTTTACTAGAACTTCTTAAGGAAATATATTAAATCGATTGTTGGAATTGTTTCCTTAATTAATACCATGCGATGATTGGATCATTACAGGTAATATCCGAGTGAATAAATGTTCAATATTTGTTGCCTAATTGGTATAAAGATTAAAAGTTACATGATCTCTGTAAGAACCAACAGCTAATCACACTTTGTTAAGTTTCTATGAAGTATGTGCAAACGGTTATTGTACAAAAACTAACTCTGTGAGAATGGGAATGCATATACAAATAACTCCAATGAATGTGAAAGGAATCACATCTTAGAGAAATAATAAGCCAATTAGTCTAGTGAACCGTAAATCACTAATACTTGGATAATTGAATCTATATCGTCACCAACAATGTGATGTTGAGAATTGATTCATTCAGGGTTTTGACATAACCATAAAGACACTTTGGTTGTGAAATGATGTTTTGTTTGAAAGAACTCAAATGGACATCCTTTTATTTGAGTGAACAAAAAATGAATTATAAAGATTGAAAAGAATACAAAGTGATGACATCTCTCACAATCAACTCTTTCTAAAGTACTAGAAACACCACCTCCCTCCCATTATGCTTTTAAAGTAATAAAGAATGTAACTCGTTTTACAAAGTCATTATTTAGTAAAAAGGATTGAGACCATCCTAAGATGCAAATGGTAAACAACCCAGATCTTTCAAAAGAAACAAGGTGATATTTGTTAACATATCCATGCGTATCGCGGACCATTTAAGTGATTTATGGCTGCGGATGATTCGAATCTTTGAATTAGTTATTGATCACAATAAACAATGCATTTTGAAATAATCCTAGCACATATTATACAATTTAAGGAGTCACCAACCTTGCCAATGCTAGATATTTTACATCAAAGGGACTTGATGAATATTGCATGTTTAATAAGATCGAGTGTAGAACATGCTCAACCTATGGTCTCACAGAGGATATCATCAAAGGTTATAGATGATACCTAAGGATATGTTATGCGTAACAACCTTCCTATAAATGATTGGAAGATATGCAATATTACACGATATTCACTTATTCATTTTAGAACCCACAATTAGTCAATCATTTCGCGTACTACTTGGTAACTAGATATAAGCTCCGACATTTGTATTCTTACGCATTTTTGGTTGTGCTATATGTGCCACTATGAATCCACTTCGTACTATAGTTTGGTCATCAAATAGATTAATTAACAGTTAGTGTTGATATGAATTACCAACAATTATCCGTATTTGAAACCTTTAGCAGGAAATCTCTTATCCGCTATATTTACTGGGATAGTCACTTTGATGAGACGGTCTTCCTGTCAAGCAGGGGAGATAAGAAAAGTATTTTCTAGAGGAACGACAGGAATTGTCGTGGTGTGTTCCCACTGTCTCATGCCGATTCTTGTACTCCACATATGTAAATATGAAGTGAAAAGAATAATCGATTTCAGAAAGTGCACCGATATCGACAACGTGACAAGATCACACATACCGGGCCGCAAATGTTCCCGCAAGGTTATAAATCATCGGTATGGGGTACACAAAAACTAAGGTGTTGCAACTACACTTGGTGGAAGTGTAGTTAAGGCCGTGGATCCATAAAGGAATATGGAGATACTACCGGAGTTTGATCAATGCTCACCTAGAAAGGAAGCAGATGAGTAACGACAACCTAATTTGTATCATTAATAAAATCGTCTCATTTGATTGTCTCGACTATGTCCGTGAATCAATATTGGAGGACGCTCCGAAAGTTTAATGATTCCGTAGAACAATGAAATCCTATAGTATTATGAGAACACACACGAAGTCATAGAAAGATTGTGCGAGCATATTAATGATTATCTTTATATATAGTTTCTCAAGGAAATATAAAGACGATAAGATGAACCATGCTTCTTATTGTTTAATGTTAACAAAGAGAATATTTGGCCTACACAATCCAAGTAGAACATGGTTCTTTGAAAATTATAGGTAGGTGGTGGTAGTGCTAACCAACCAAGTGTAACCTGTGGGACATACATGATTATTTGTCACATAGCGTTGTTGAGAAGAATTAAGTCAAAGTATAAATATTCTCCTTGTGGCGCGAGGTTTCTCACAACGCCCTAGAATTGTTTTACTCTCTTGTATCAAACGTTATAGCATTTCGATATTTAGTTAGCTTGGTAGTTTCAAAAGGACTTGAAATACAACATTTTATGTGGTCATTACTTATCTCTCAGAAGGATTAAGAGACAAACATATTTACAAAAGTGTTTAATAACATTTGTTTCGCCCAAATTAAATGACTCTAGACCACGGAGTACTTTTTCAATTAGATTGGAAAACGTCACTTATGAATTGAAACATTATAGTTCGATATACCCGTTTAAGTGACTACTTGATTGGGAAGGAATAAACATGTAAGGTATCATGCCCTGCGTATTCACAAAAAATTTCTAATCAAAATTGTAGCTATCTATGTCGATGATATGGACATGGTATATACATACTCTTAATCAATAAGAGATTATACAAGCTACTTGAAATTTGAATTTGAAATGAAAATGGGAAAAGCTCGGTCATTTTAGAGCTTCAGGCATATTATTCCACCGGTTTCATATGTCCAAAGTTATCGAAACCTAACAAGGACATGCATCCTACTAGCACTCCCATGATTAGTTGAGGTACAAATATAAGTAAATGACCATTTCTTCTGAAAAGAAGATGATGAAGATGTGTTGGGAGATGAAATTCCCTTATCTAAGTGCAATAGACGCATTGTTGTACTTAGCATAATGTACTGACCAAAAATTTCATCTTCATTGAACTTGTTAGCTAGATATGTTTAAAGACGACGCAACGTCTTTGGAATGGTATAATGAATGTAACCATATACTTAAAAGGAGACATTGACATACGTTTGTTTTATCCACAAAGACATAAGAGGACTACTAATGGAAGTACAATCCAAAATTTGTTGATTATAAAGGAATAATAATCTCTTCTCCCAGGAACGTAATCAGGGGAGACATGACTGACTTATTACTAAGTCATTTCCTATATTCAGTTTGGAAAGTATATGACTAAAGGAACTATCTGGAAACTCCTTTGAATGGAATAAGGGGAGGATCCAAGGATATGATGTCGACATATTTAAACTCCGAAATGTGAGCCGTGTTGTAAGTTTTTCCCATAGGGTTTGTTAGAGCATCTATTTCGGTCAAACTCCCGTTGCTATCTCAAACTTGTTTGTCAAATTTAGTTGTCAAAACTATATGTCTTGATTTCTAGTTTACTTATGGCTAAGTCTTAGTCTAGGATAGTTAAGTGTAGTTGAGCTCCGGACTCCATGGCGATCATCTTACGAAGACGAAGAACTACTCAAGGAACCAGTGAAACTTTATCCGACTAAAGGTATGTGGATACTGAACTTATCTATCACTCAAAAGTCTACTCTATCTCCTACTCTTCGGACAAAAGTCGTATAAGTATGATAGTTTTCATACATGCACATTTGCTATTTCGAGCGAGTTTACCGCCTATCTTTTTCTCAAATATGTGTTGGTAAAGATTTCGCTTTAACCATTTTTCATCTTTATCCTGATTTAAAGTCATGATGATGTTTTCAATCTTGAAAATGGCTTTGATGACGATAGTTGTGAATAACGACTATTATAACATTATAGAAGAATGTTTCGGTTGAGATTACCATCATGGATATAGTGTGTTCGCACATTAGTGTATAAATCCATGTACCGGAAACCGCTTATGCGTGCATACTGGGTGATTTCGGAGTTACATCAGAAAAGTTTGGAGTTCACGAACTCATAAAACGGTCACCTTAGGTATGCGAGCGAGAAAATTGTCTTTGGGTTTGAAACCAAAGCCAACTCAAATCCGGTAAGCTAAAGGTACGCATACCCGTACGCGTACCTGCCGGTTATTTCTCAAATCGGTAGTTCATGAACTTAAAATAATAAATTATAAGGAATGCAATCTTTGCAAACCGTGGTATATTTTTCATGAATTGATTCGAATGGATCAACCCGATTTTGTTTCAATTGTGTCTATGAATAAAGACCTAAGCAATTGAACAACTCTTCAACTAGTTCTTATGAGTCATTATTTTAGAGCATTGCTCAGTGGAACTACATGCGTTGTTATCTCAAGCATGTTTGTCAATATTAGTGATCAAAACTATATGTCTTGATTTCTAGTTTACTTATGACTAAGTCTCTGTCTAGATAGTTAAGTGTAGTTAAGCTCCGGACTCATGGTGATCATCTTACGAAGACGAAGAACTACTCGAGGAACAAGTGGAACTTCATCCGACAAAAAAGGTATGTGGAGACTTGAACTCATCTATCACTCAAAAGTCTACTATCTCCTACTCTTGAGACAATAGTCGTATAAGTATGATAGTTTTCATATATATACACATTTTCTATTTCGATCCGAGTTTACCCGCCTATCTTTTTCTCTTTAAATATGTGTTGGTGAGCGCTTTAACCATTTTCATCTTTACCCGTGACGAAAGTCATGATGACGCGTTCAATCTTGAAAATAGCTTTGATGATTTATAGTCGTGAATAACGATTGTTATAACATTATATAAGAATGTTTCAATGATTGGAAATGTAGAGTTGAAATTACTAACTATGGATATAAGCATATATAGTGTGTTCAGCACATTAGTGTATAAATCCATGTGTCAAAACCAAGTGCGTGCATATGTGTGCATGCGGTATTGGTGAAGGAGATAAAAGTTAAGTACGCGTACCTACTCAAGTCTTCATACCGAAAATTTCGTTAGAGATTGTTAGTTTCCAAACTAGTGAACCAGTCACCTTAGGTACGCATACCCATACGCGCGTCCACGGAAGTTTTCGAACCGAAAATTTCTCGCCGAGTTTGTAAACTCAATTCCTAGAGTTAATGTACGCATGCAAGCTGGTTATTTCTCAAATCGATAGTTCATGAACTTAAAACAAGAAATTATAAGGGAATGTAATTTTGCAAACCGTGGCTATATTGTTCATGAATTAATTCAAGTTGATCAAACCGGGATTTTGCTTCAATTTTTGTCATTAATAAAGACCTAAGCAATTGAACAAATCTTCAACTAGTTATTATGAGTCATTTGAACTAGTTATGAGAAGGATGAATACGGTTAATATGAAAGTACTCATATGGCTAACCATTGGTTAACCGTTTTGTGAACTAACTAAGTGTACACATTTAGGTACCTGGTTACTCAAACCTAAATGAATACATTTTATTTGTGTGTGACAAGCTAAGTTGATATTAGCTTGGTTGAATCGGGTTTTCATCTAACGTGAATATTGAATGCTTTGTTACCAAGGTAACTTAGATTGCAAACCCCGATTTGAAATCTATAAGGGTAACTCTAGCAACTGAAAAACTAATCCCCACACCTCATGTGTGATACTATTTGGTTTTGCTAGAGTCGATTCTCCTTTAACCTTAGGTTTCTTCTTGAGACCCTCAGAGGTTAACGACCAAAGACTTCATTGATTGTGAAGCCAGTGCACGAAACTACTTCTCTTGTAGTTGAGCGATTTGATCTTTCCATTTCTATCATCGAGTTCAATTGAATAATTGACTTGAGATTATATCTCCGATAGGGAAAGATAAAAAGAAATCACAAACATCTTTGTCTCTATCACAGGATTCCACAATATCTAGTTTCGCTACCATACGATTTAGATTATTGTAAGGT